>KK115269.1:118006-173889 GCA_000611955.2 Stegodyphus mimosarum | reverse complement strand
CTACAGAGACAACTTTCTATTGCTGCACATGGAGCCTCAGCTGGAGGGTTAAGAATAATATCTCCGCCAACCGCTGTTGTAAAGTGGAATTTTGTGCGCTCCAGTGTTACACTAACCAACACGAACTGGCTTTCCATCTGGGCTGGAACCAGATTTACTTGCCAGAAAGGGAGGAGCTTCAACTGCTACATGTACTATATTTCCAGTGGCTTAATCTGTGCTGTTATTTTCCATTTTAGTAAATGAATTAGAGTCCACATGTGTGCTCCGAAACTGGATCATAAGTTTTATGTTTTACGCTACGTCACATTAGAATGATTAATAAAACTTCATAAAAGTAAGATGCAAATTACTCATATTAATGTCAGAATTTATTTACACAAGTTGCTTATGCACTTCGGTAAATTTTACAGCATTTTTTAAAAATTGAAATACAGCCTATGAACAGCCTACCTCCAAACATCAAATCAAGAGTGGCATTTGATGGCATGAAAGCAGTAATATATCATCAGATAAAAAGTGAAGTAATAGAATTCTCGACGAGCAAGTAGGTGCTACATAATACTCAAGCATTATATACAGTTAAGGTTTAAATAAAAGGGAATGCATTGCATTTTATGTTCATTGTATAAAATCATAATTTAATGTGAGACGTAATCGACAAGTAATTTTAATTTTGTCTACGAGAACAGCATTCTAAAAACCTAAACACTGAAAGATTTTAATATTCACAATCACTGCAGATGTGTCTACAAACACTTTTTTAAGTGCTTGGCATAATTTATGGCTAGCTTCTATATTTCATGATGATGATGATTGTCATGAATTTGAAGGATTTTGAATATCGCAAGCAAAATCAGTAGCAGACATACAAATGCAGCAGCGTTAAATTAAAGAAAGCAGAAAGATTTCCACGAACAGAAATGAATTTGCAAAACCCTCAGAAAATACTCTGCATGAAGCAGCAATTTCATGAAGATTTCAATTTTTTAAAACTAGAAGCATGCAAATTTGTTAAATAATTGATGCACCACTGAACTGCTAAAAAAAGTAAAGAAAATTTTTAAAAAGTGGATAAATGTGCTTATACAGTACAAAGTCCGAGATCCGGACGTCCAATATCCGGAATGATGTAAAATTCAAACCATAAAGCCACCAAGAAAAAACTTTTTAAGAATTTTTTTATGCTTTACGCATGCGCATTTGATGTTTTCCCCATAAGAAAACGTGGAGAATTACGATTCTTAATTCGTCACTGAATTAATACCTCGTTATTGAAGAAACAATTATTTTAGCGTAAATTTGTGTGCTCATTAATTTGGTAATAATCAATAATTTTTTTAATATTTTAACATAAAATCTGCTGTATAGAGCATCACAAGATCGTGTTCCGATGTGCTTCGCGATAGTTTAAAAAATTCTTGTTATGATTTATGGCCAGCTACTATATTACATGATGTGGATGATGAAGATAATGGCCACAAATTTGAATGCGTTCGGATATCGCAAACCACAGGTGAAATTTTCCAGTTAATGGATTTTGTAAAGAAATGTGGAGAAGCGGTAATAATTGATGATGATGTAACAGAAATTTTTCATTGCGATGACAATGCTCCAATCATCAATCAATTAACGGACTGCGAAATCTGTTAGTTAGTTATGATTCTAGATCCAGAAAATACCGCTACCGATAGTGAAGGAAGTGACAGAAAGGTTATTGAAAACTCAATAAATTCGATTGACAAGTTAGTCGGAAATCTCGACGCAGCAACAGCAGAAATTGAACAGTGGAGTAACTGAACAAGAAGTTTTGTCTGTCTGTAAAATTGAAGAGAAAGTATTAGAGAAGAAAACGAAGCAACTTAAACGATTTACATTCAAAGAAATGTTTAATAAAGTAAACAAATGAATTATTAAACTTTTTTTTGTAAATTTTGATATCCTTTAGATCATAAATGCTCCATTAATTCCTAAATCACGATTTCATACTTTAATTTTATAATATTTACACGCCGTCTTACTAGATTTAAAATGATGATCTAATATCCGGAAAAATCTCAAATCCGGAATCGCCGAAGTCCCGACGAGTCCGGATCTCCGACTTTGTACTATATTTACTGAAGAATGTATTTTTCGTACACCATATATTCGACGTATAATATGCACATTTAATAAAAAAAGGGAGGAATTTACGTGTGCAACTTTATATGTTGGATATGAAAATTAGAAATTACGAAAATAAGGGAAAGATGAGCATTAAAGAATTAGATTTCTACATGTGCCTAAGTGATGTTTATTTAAAAGCGGGGTGCTTCCCTACAACAGTGTGTTGTGGGGGAGCACACTGTTGTAGGGCTCTTTAACATTGAGGGAAATGACTATCTCGATAAATTGGCCAGCTATTGCCGTACTTGGCAGTATTTTGGTATGGTCCTTGTATAACTATAATTGGTACTGTAATTCATCCCTGTATATAACTTTAACCATGTATGCCTTCCAGTAATTTCGAGAAACTGAAGGTACTAGCAGAGTTGCCAACTCTCCCGGTTTCTGACTGTTCTCCCGCCAACATGCTTTCCAACATATTTTTCCCTACTTTCTCTTATTCATAAAATTTCTCACGATTTTTATGTAGCTTAGTTGAATACTTCATTATCTGCAGAAAAAAAAAGCTTTTGGGCGTCTGAAAGTACTTGTTTTTTCTTTAAATTGCATATAAAAGAAAAAGTCGTTTCTTCAGTGACGAATTATGGCGCGCTTTCTCCAATGAGCATCCAGCGCCACTGCGTGTCATTAGCCAATGAGCACAAAGCAAGATCGAGGTAGTTATTTTGTTTATCTTGTCGCTGAGCAGTGTGAGTGTACTTTCGAGAAATAGTTCAAGAAATTCCGATCTTTTGTTTTAGTGATGTCTGCAAAAAACTTAAAATACTAATCTACTTAAATCGTATATACAAATGACTTTCCATTATTTCCTGATGGAAATGTAATACATTTGCTATGTGTACCATTTGTCATTTTGATTTCTTGATTTCGCAGTGTGTTCAAACATGTGCGTACACAAAAACACAAGGACAACATGAGTTCTTTTGTCAAAAACGAAAAATTAAATTTTCTATGGCAACAAACGACCAAAACATTATTAATGCGGAATGCCCGTTCTCTGCCTTTTTTCACAGAAGCTCAGCAGACAGCCTGCCACTGAATGCATCGGTTCATACTGCAGCCTTAAATAGTTTTCGAAACTATTTTAGAAAATAGTTTTCTGATAGCGAAATCGCAAAGAAATACTCAAATACAAGGACGAAAACGGCTGCATTTGTTAAAGAAATGGATATGAAAACCAAATCTTCAGAAACTGAGTGTAGTTTACTTTTTGTCGCCGCTTTAGGACATTCGACAGGTTTAAATATTGCACAGTTAATTATTAAACCATTAAAAGAAAATGCAGTTCTTCAGGATAATTGTTTAGTACTAACTGCCGCACCAGGAATGCGCCAGGAATTGTAGGCTTGAAGACTGTTATTGCAGGCAAAAAGAAAATTCATATTTGCTAATTATGAAATGCATCCATCACCTCTTAAATTTAGCAGTAAAGAAGGGTCAACTTCTTTGCCAATAAGTGCAGGTGAACAAACGCATTATTGATATTTATTATTACCTTGGAAGGATTGTTAAAAGGAAAGAAAAAGTGAAACAATTCCAACAGCTGCATAATACTGAAATAATAAAAAGATTGAAATATGTGAAATATGTATGTACACACTGGTTATCTTTAGACAAGGTTGCCACGCTACCTGGAAAACCGGAAAAGGTCAGGGAATTCGAAAACTGACCAAAAAAGTCGGGGAATTCAAATATTTTAGACTAAATCTGGAAAAGTCAGGGAATTTCATACAGCGATCCCCCCAAAAAGCGAGTTTTGCGCCAACATTGGAAGCGATCACTTTCTGGGCGCACGTTAGCGTCACTCGGGCAGCTGGCATAGAGCCAATTTTTGCAGCCCTTAACAGATTGCTTTTAGAAAGGCAAAGCAAGCAAGCTTGTTCTCAGTAACCTCGAGAAAGACTCGCATACGCATGTGCAGTGCATTATCAACTAAAGAAAATACGTATTTTTGTATCAAACAAAATCGGTTTAATCCCAGTATAGCGGTACCATGGATGTTAGAATAGCCTCCGTGTACGGTACAAACGGGACTTGGCGACATTATGATGAGCACTAAACAGGACATTTTGGTGTTGGCGGAATTTTCAAAATCGTGCCAAGGCAGTAGCGTATACTAGGATTTTACCGCAAATCTTTTAAATACTTTCTTTTCTTTTTAAAAAATGCCTTATTTGTCATTTTGCAGTAAAATAAAAAAATAGTAATCAGTTATCTGGGCTAACTAGATAACTGATTACTATTTTTATTTAATATATAACTATATTCGCCAAAATATCGTTGATTATGGTAATTCAGTTTTTTTAATTATTTTAATGTTATTCATGTCATTTAATGTTGCTTCTTCCCCTTAAATTTATTTATTATTAGTAAATAATACTTTCAAATTTCAGGAAATTTTCTCTGGCATAATTCTGAAACTAATTTTAGCAGTACGATGACATAACATCACGAAATTCAATGCACATATTTTTTGCTTATGTATTCAGCTAAATAAATATAAAATACCTGAATTTATTTTAAAATATCATTAAATAGATTTCTTTCTTTCGTTTAGCTGCAAAATGTCAGCCAAAAAAAAGACATTTTTTATCCACATTGGGCAGATTCTGATTTCAGTTATTCAGTGAACAAAACAACTCCTATTATAGTTATAATAGTAATCTCTGAGGATAATATATAAGTCATATATAATTAGAAAATTTGTGTGTTTTCAAGTGGTACCTTAATTAATTTACCTCTTAGCACAACCAAAGTGCATTATGCGAATAGACTGGAATTTTCTTAAAACACACCTGGAAAACCTGAAAAAGTCAGGGAATTTCATTCTCCTGTTTGAGTGGCAACCCTGTTTAGAGAAATGTTTTCTAGAATCATTAACCAGTGGGACCCACTTCTTACACTTTTTAAGGAAGAAATAAATGCTTCTAAAGTTAAGATAAAGGGATGTATTGAAAGTTATAAAATGCCTAAAGTAAATGAAGACGTAGTTACTACTTCCACTGTTAAAAATACATTTAAGAAAAATAAAGTAATTTCTGCACCAGTGAGCAATTTAATTGGCAGTTCTCAAAATAATACTACAAAATATAAGAGTAAAGCTGATACAAATTTCTCTTAAAATAAAAAATTGCTCAACAAAGGGAAATTCTTTTGATTACTATAAGTTTATAAGGCATTGTAGGCTTAAAATAAGCATACGAATTGTATTCCCTAAGAATTGTCTACTTCTAATTAAAAGAAAACACATTACCGTAATACACAAAAAGAAAACTATTAAATAAGATTAGCCACAACAAGTCTTACCACATTCTACGAAACCATAACATACTCGTTCAAGATGCCAGATCATTCTTTAAATCCTTTTTACAAAATAAGAAACTATCAAAGTTACCAAAAATTTAAACTTAAAAGTATATCTATAAACAAATACTATCAGGTATTTCACCTGCCTTCGTGGTGTAGTGGTCAGCATGCTCGGCGCAAATTCCAGAGGTCTGTGTTTCATGTCCCGGCGAGGGCATTTCTCATTTTTCATCGCTCCTGCTTCAAAAAATGCCTAATGTTTCTAGAAGTTTATCTTGTGAAGAAGGAATATTCTATTTATTATTTTATTATTAAAACTTGGATAAAGTTATAAAATCAGCTAGGACTGACACCCAGTGGAGTTTAATTGGAAACCTGAAAGATGCTGATGAAATTTTATAGTGAATTGTCTAGAATAATGTTGGCCATCCTGACAATTCCTCATACTAATGCAGAGTGCAAGAGGATTTTTAGTGTTGTTGCGAAAACAAGCACTAAATTTAGACCCAATTTTAGTAACGACGCATTAGAAAAATTTTTATTAGCAAATGCAGGAGTACGTGGCAATTGCTATGAACAATATTATGAATTTCTTTCTTAATGGAAGCAAAATCTGCCGCTGTTCATAGCATTCATATAAAAACTGCTTGAAATATTATTTTTCTCATTAAAAGATGCAAAAAAATAAAAAAATTTTGTATACATCTAAGTATTTTTGTACTGCTTGCATTTAAGAATTAGTAACTGAACTTTCAAATATTTATTAGTAACTATTTAAAGTTAATTCATTATTAAAAAAATTATTTTTATCATTTAAAAAATCTTTTTTGTCATTGAGCAAAATCTTCTGATTTCTTGGAATAATGTCTTGATTTTTGAGTGTCATAGGTTGGCGAGTATGTACTAGAGATTTCCCAGTGGCTGGGGCAAAACTATATGACATTGGAGAGAGCATCAGTTCTGACTTTTTAGTTCAAAGTTGACTTTGGAGTTTTCAGAATATTGCAAGTTTTACTCTTTAGATGTGCTTTGCATTGCGTTGTGTTTAACGTTATTAGTAGTTTAAAGTGGTAACTACTGATTGTGTTCTGTTACACTGAGAAGAGCTGTACAAGTACTTTTGTGAAAAGTTCCACAGCTGTTGTGCATCCAACACGGTTGCCACGCTACGTGGAAAACCGGAAAAAGTCAGGGAATTCGAAAATTGACCAAACAATTCAAGGAAAAGTCAGGGAATTTAAATATTTTAGTCAAAATCTGGAAAAGTCGGAATTTCATATAGCGATGCGCCCAAAAACACGAGTTCTGCGCCAACGTTGGAAGTTTCTAAAAGACATCCAATTAGATTGTCGTTTAGAAAGGCAAAGCAAGTTTCCAGTAACTTTGGTTTCCAGTAACCTCGAGAATCGAGAGACTCGCATGCGCACGTGCAGTGCATGTTGAACTAAAGAAAATACGTATTCTTGTATAAAACAAAATCGGTTTAAAATCATAAAATACGGTACCATGGAGGTTAGAATAGCCTCCATGTATTCAATTCTAACCTCCATGTACGGTACACACGGGATTTGGCGACATTATGATAAGCAGTAAACCGGCCATTTTGGTGTTGGCAGCAGTTTTCAAAATCGTGCCAAGTCCGTAGCATATAGTAAGATTTTACAACAAAATCTTTTAAACATTTAATTTATTTATTTATTTTTCTTTTTTAATAAATGCTTTATTTGTCATTTTGCAGTGAAATAAAAAAATAGTAATCAGTCATCTAGGCTAACCATTTAAAATAATTATATTCGCTAAAATATCGTTGATTATTGTAATTCAGTTTTTAATTATTTTAATGTTATTCGTATCATTTAATGTTGCTTCTTCCCTCTAAATTTATTTTTTATTAGTAATTAATACTTTCAAATTTCAGAAAATTTTCTCTGGCATAATCCTGAAGCTAATTCTAGCCGTATGATGTTATAACATCACGAAATTTAATGCACATATTTTTTGCTTATGTATGCTGCTAAATAAATATAAAATACCTGAATTTATTTTAAAATATCATTAAATAGATGTCTTTCTTTCGTTTAGCTGAAAAATGTCTGAAAAAAAAAAGACATTTTTTAATCCAGTCAAATTTCAATCTTCAGTGGAGAAAATAACTATTATAGTTAAAATAGTAATATTTTGGGGATTATATATATACATCATATGTAATTGGCGAATTTTTGTGTTTTTAAGTGGTACCGTAATTAATTTACCTCTTATCCATTACGCAGATACACTGGAATTTTCTTAAAACACACCTGGAAAAGTCAGGGACAGTCATTCTCCTGTTTGAGAGGCAACCCTGATACAAGCCATTAAGGACGCATACCTATGCGACAACATAATTGCTCTGCAATGCCCAATAAAAAAAGTGAATATGTACACGAGCTAAAAATGAATCTTACCATTTCTTCCTCTCCCATGAGACAAGATTAGCTTGTGCTAGAGGGGTAATGATCTGTATTTCAAAATGTACTAAAAGCAGTAGTGTGATTTAGCCAGTTTCCATCAGTTTGACACAATCTCTTTCTAAAATGTTTGTCGTTTGGCAAACTGAATGTTAAAATTGAACTGTAGTATATATTTATGCAGTTTATCACTACCCAGTTTGCTATTTGTTATTACTTATTCAAATAAACCAACTATTTGTTAAATAATTTGAATCCTACTCCTGACATATAGCTAATTTTGAATAATATAGATACATTATATACACATGTATGTTATTAAAATTTTAAAAACTGTTACAGATACAGTGGTGACATGCGAGATGTTGGCACTCAGATAGATATTCTTGCATCAAATATTTTTAAAGAAGTAAGTACACTTATTTTCAGTCTCTTAAATTCAGGTACAAGAAGTATGATTTTCAGTAGATCAAATATGAATTTTTATTTTCATTTCATAATTTTCAAAGGATTAGTTTGATAGTTAAACCTGCTTTGTTTTATTAATTAGCATTTTGTGATAATCAGATATATTGTTTTTGAATTGGGAAGACTTTGGAAGTCCTTTTGAAACACTGCAGTTCAAGCAAGTGTCTGTTGACAGATTTCATTTGCTTCAGTGTCTATGAAACTATTGATCAAACATGTTCGGTAAAAGATTATTTGGGAATGCAAAAACCATTCTTTTGAGAAAATGTTTAAGATTGAATACGATGTATGGTTGTGCATTATCTTGTTACTAGGTAGCTTTGGAGCGATTCTAAAGGCATGAGACAACCAGAGGCCATAATAGATATGCAAAGTAAGACTGACTAGCCAGAGTTCCAGATGTGACAGTGGCCATTGTATCTAACCACATCCCATACGGTAATTTCTAGTGCTGGGCCAGTATGATGAAACATAAGATTCCAATAAACATTTTCCATGATGGTGCTATATACACACACGTCCGTCATGCATAAGTTGAGATGTTAATGTGAAACTGTGTGCATTGTTCGATACATCACTGTAGCCAGATGCCGATATTGCATCATTTAAGGTAGGTAAAACAATGGCTGCCACACATAGTCTACAATTTTCTCAAGCCATCTGATAAGATACTTCATTGACAAGCAACATACTTTTTATGCAAGAGGGCATAATTTTAAAATTAAACTCAGTTTGCCGTAATCTAAAATAGTCTTAACCTTCGCTATTCTGCTGAATGAATTGAAGTCCTGACTTTTTATTTTGAAGAACACTAGATAATTACAGCAAAGTACTAAAAGATTTATTTAAACTTTAATTTGAAGTTACTTAAACTAAAATTCTAATAAAATTACCTTTTGCTTCTTGCAAACCAGACAGATAAAAGTAATTTTAAATATTTACAAGTCGTAGTTTAATGCCTAACATCTTGATCTTGCCTTCACTATACAAATACTGACTTAATTTCAAAGGAGCTTATCAGATTATAACAACAGTGCTAAAGGCAGACATTAACCAAGGAATTTCACTTCGGCAGGCTGATATTGCCAACTGTCTGTCTTAAATTTAGATGCTCTCTCCTTATTTTAAATTCACAGCATTTACATATTCTAGTGAAATTGACAAAACAGTAGAACTACTGACTAACATTTAATTAAAATACCATATATTTCTGTATATAAGACTAGAATTTTTAAAGCTTTTTCTAAAGCTGAGCTATTGTTTCACTTACATGTGGATCCAGTAATCTTGCCAAAAACATAGGTATTTTCTGTTAATTGGGTGCAGGTGATAAAGTTGTTATATTTTTTAAATTGATTGTAATGCTGGTTCACTGTGTTGTCACCAAAATGAAGGATCTGATGTTAACGAAATTTGTGGCCGGCTTTTGGTATGGAGAAATCCCGAGCAGTGGTACTGTTGTTAGAATTTTCATCTAACATGATCACTGCTAGTTTGAAATTTTCCATATAAGAATTTCTCTTCCTGTTCATCTTTCAGCCAAAAAATATAATGGCACTGAAAATAAAACTAACACAGATGCCAAGGTTTGTATACAAGACAACTAATGATTGGAGAAAATATGCTAGCTATGGATAGGGTTACCGGAGTTAAAACTATAGTCATTTGGCACCTGGTGTTTTACTTAATAGTGATTTGATTGGAAAATATTCCACTCATTTTACCTTTTTGACTGTATTTTTCCCCTCATGGCAACATGTTTGAATGTTACAGGACTTTTTCCCTTTTTACTTATATATGGGCTTTGAATTTCCAGTAAATAATCAAATTCGCTAACACAACCTTGTATTTGGCGTACATTCACTAAAAACACTCAATCGATTTCGAGGGCAGCTACAGGTCCCTCCTCATCAGGAGAACAAAATACAAGAAAGGGAAAGAAAGCTGAGTAACGGCTTTTTATACTCTCGAGTAGAAGCACGTGCGAGGAGGCAACGCCATCTATCGAGAAAAATAATCATCAAGAATTATGTTAATAGAATTTTAATAGCGCTAGGAAGGACTGGATTAGACTTAAAATCGTTCACTAAACTTGCTAAATCTTTGTGAATATGAAAAGCCTCAAGAAAATCCAATTCACCAACGGAAGAAGCTTTTTGGATAATTTTTGCAGATCCAAAGTCGCTTTGCAATCAATATATTTAATTTTTATCTTCCAGTAATTAGCTCTATGAACATCTTCCTTGGCTGTTGAATTAAATTTCCATAAAGGTTTTTCACATTCGTTGTAAGATTAATACCTACACTCTACACCTCACTATTTATTTTTAATTCATTCCACCCCTCCACAAGTGTCCGTTATCTCTTGCCATATTGATATGTTTAAGTTTTGCACTGAAATGTATATAAATTACAGTTTTTGCCAGTCAAATTGTCACTCATAAAATAACTTCTAATATAAGTTTATATATTATTTTAAAAACATATTATAATGTAGTGATAATGCGTATTTTTAGGTTTATATAATCTGGCAGCTGAACAAAGTTAATTTGTGCATGAATTTTTTTTTGCAGATTCTTAAACCTATATACAGAGCACTGTCGGACCATTCTGTGACTCAGTTAATCAGTTTTGTTGATGAATCAAATATTAGTGGTAATACAACTCTTGCAAGTCATGTGAAACATAAAATATCATGATAAGTAATTTGGGTAAATTAAAATCTAATATTTTAACAAAGACTTTCATTTTGATATTTATTAACATGCATTAGTATAAATGAGTACTTAGCCATTGTGATAAATCTAACACTGAAAATACTTAAAATACTTTTGAGACTAATGTACAAAAATGAACATACTTTCAGTATTTAACTTTAGACAGTTTACCCTCAAAAAATATTTTTATGATTGTAAGCAAATTCTATTTCATACTTCAAAAAACGTCTCTGTTAAAAAGCATATGTAATTTCTGTATTAAAGTGTACATTTTTAAAGGGCTCATGTAACATGTTTCCTTTTAATGGTGACTTTGTTGCACTTTCATCATGTAAACTTTCTTTTGAAATAAATGCCGTGTGTGGTTTTGTTTATGCATCTTTATGTATTTTATATCTATATAAACTCACATGTGAATGCATTATTTGGAAATGTCTCTGCCACAAAGTTTATTCCTCCTTGATAAAAAATCAAATATGAATGGAATATTATATTAGAGTTTAAAATAAAACAATATATTTTGGCAATCAGCCAGTTTAAGATATCTTAGTTCTTGGAAATAATAAAATATATTGAATTTTATTTTGTTGAGAAATATGCAAGTTCTTAACAGTTCATAACTGAATTTTAATAATTTTGAACCACTATCTTAATAGTCGCAGAGATAAATACAAAAATTTTGCTTGTAAATTAGTATGAAACTCTTAGAACATGCAAGTTCATCAGTGCATGTGAATATTGAATATAATGTTAAAGCTGTTAAGAGTTGTATTGTCAATCTGAAAAAAGGATAAGAGCAGCATATGGCCCCCAAATATTCTTGATCAAAATTCGGATGTTTGATTGGATAATTCCTTAAGGCAAAACAACTCAAGGGCTATCTGCTTATGAAGAAGAATGCCTTGGTGTAAGACTTTCTAAGGGAAACTGATTCATGTTACACATGGAGAAAGCCATAAAACGTCCCAGGCAGCCAGGTCGTCTGCTGGGATTTTATCCTCAGTTGAATTACCAATGTTCAGTGACATTACTGCTCAGCAGCTGCTGGTGAGCTAGGTAGATAGTCCTCATGTGCTTTGTTGAATTAACTTTATCTATACTATATGTCTTTCATGTTATTGCAGATTTTCAATATACTTAATACAACTGATAATCATTTCACTTGTAAATTTTTATTCATGCATAATCAGAAAAAATTCAGGAGCATCAGTAGCAATCAGTAATAGAATTTCAACTGCTGGAGATATTGTCAATCCAGGGAATCACCATCATAAACCTAAACAAGGTTATACAGAATGTAAAGTCAGAGTAATTAACACAATAAGAACAGGAAAACACATTATACATCAATATAAACTCAAGCTAATCAAGCATATACCCAACATACAGGAGTGTCATTACATTTGAAAAATTTGCTTTAAAAACAATCTTATCGGATTAACTGTTGATCAGTCCAACTGGAATAGTTCAGTATATCCAGGTATGCTAGATCCTCTAACTGGAGTGAGTTTAGGGCACAGAATATCACAATTCATTATCAAGCTGACATTGTTCTTGAGTATTTTGTTGTGGCATTGCTTATGAATATTGTGTATGATATATTTATTAATTTCTTTCTCTGTCATGGGAGTAGGCAGATGGAAATTTTTTTATATTCAAATGCACAGTAAGTGAGGACCATCTGGCAACAAGAAGAAAAATTCTGTTCATTTAATGAGCAAAGCTAATAAGCATCAAAGCAATCAAACAGTCAATCCAAATTTTAAAAACAGGTACTTTACTGATATTTGGAACATACGAAAAAAACCACTGTTTTCTTCTATAATGGGCTTTTTCTCCTTAGATAACTTCAATCTGATAAAAATAAATTCATTGAGAGTGAAGGAAGAAAATAAAGGTGGGAAATTAAAGAATGCAAACAAAGCACATGACAGTGCACTGCCTTTTTTTTTTTTTTACAATTATGTATTAATGAGCTTGGTGTCATGAAAGCATTGTTATCCTGTTTTGGTTACACCATTTTCTACTTATGCCTGTCTTTCTTCAGCATCTTTAACATGTTTGTCGCATTTATGCTGGTAATAGGAAAGAATCCAAAATATATCTTTTTGTTCAAAGTGTGTTTTGTGGTAGAGTGTGAATAACTTTCCCATAATCTGTCAGTAATAGACATGAGATACTTAGAAGTTTGTAGTTTATCTTTTTATTTACTTTTGAGAAATAAGTAAGAAGCATTGTTTTACAGTCTCCCTATAATTGTGCAGAACTTCAGGAAAATCAGTGTGCCCAAGGTCATGCTCTCTGCTTATCTGAAAACTCACTACATATTAATATAGTGAAAAGTATATTTCAGTAGCATGGTATTAAAAATACACAATTTAAATGAGAATTCCTTGGTTTGAAAGCACAGAAAAAAATATTTAAAAAATGTTTTGATTTTTAACAGTCAAAAATCAATATTTTTATTATTTCAATTATCTCTGAAATAAGAAGACAACATAAAATTTTACTTGCCCTTTCACTCTATTATTTTCATGGTAGAAAGATTTACTTTTTATTGTTTATTCAAACAAATCAAGTCAGAAAAATTAAATCAGAAAAGTACATACCTCGATATCAGAACAGGCGGTCAGTAAAAAACTGGCAGATTTTAAAGCACTTTTAAAAGCTCCATGAGCTGATGAAAATGAGACATCATCGACAGCCTCACCAGCAAACATCAAAATGGGCCACTAAAGAGAGAAAATATCTTATACAAAGGTGTATTATATTCTGTTTACTGCCTGTTAAAATATGAAAGATAGTATCTTTTCAAAACAGTATACTATAGCAAAATAGTTAGCTAATGTTTAGCGTTTTATGTACTGTTACAGACTAAACCCATCACTAAATAAAAGCTATTCATCCAGTTCATAACTAAAGGTTGGAATTACTAGTTTTTAGCAACTTAAGTTGTACATTCTACACTATTTATACATAGTTAATTTTTTATTTAAAATAATGACTATGCATAGTCAGTTTTGTATTTAATCAAAAAATTGTTAAAATATGGACATTTTATCATTTATTTTCGGAAAAAAAATGACACTTAAGAAAGGTTCAGTGTAAGAAAAATGGATTAACTTAAGGTGCCCAGATTTCGATGTTCGAAATTCGGGGTGCTATTTATACACTCACTTCCAAAAGTTACGCACGAATGTAAAATGCAAAAAAATAAACAAATACTGCTTTGATTGGCAAAAAATTCGGCAGGAAAGTAGCACATATATTTATGCATAAAACAAAATCGATAATTATATACAGAAATGAAAACAATATTAAATTTTTGTAAGTTATCAGATAATGACATATTGGAGACTTAAACAGAATTATGTATAAAGTGAAAATAAACAGCATAAAATGAAAAAAAGGACATTAATAGGGTATTTGATCTTCCCTCATCTGTATACAAAGTATACACTTGTGACCATGCTTTCAATTAGGTGGTCAACCACTGCAGAATTAAGCAATCACCATTCTTCTTGTAGAGCTCAATAAGAGTGGCTGGAGGTGGGAAACGTGAAGATACAGCATGGCCGAGAGCATCCCAAAGATTTTCAAAGGGATTAAGGTCGGGCGAATATGCTGGGCACTACATACGCGCAATCCCTTCAGTCGCCAGGTAGTCATCAACGATGTCAGCTCTATGGGGACGTGCGTTATCGTCCACTAAAACAAAAGCAGGGCCAACTGCTGCAGCGTACGATCTCACAATGGGTTCTAGAGCCCCATTCACATGTAAGGCTCCTTCGCACAGCTGCCGTTAGCAAGAGGAGAAAAAAGAGACAGGAAGGAGTTTTATTTTTAGGACCCGTTCAGAAGACCGCCATCTTCCTTCCCTTTACACATACGCCACTGTGCGAATTGTTTGATTTCTAATACTGTTTACACATTTTTAACGTTGTTTAGTGCTCTTAATTTCATAATCGGTACTTCTGCAATTGGTACCGGAACTTTCGTAATGGTTCCTGAAAAATTCGTGCATTATAATTTTTATTATTATAATTATTATTATTTAGACTTTTATTTAGCTCATTCTTGGTGCTTGTCGCTATGATTAAAAGATGGTCATCGATTTTTAAATTGTTTCCCGATAAGAATCGAATTCAAACTTTGCACATATACTGCTTTTGGATGTGGAGTCACTATTTTGATTTTTAGAGAGTTAGATTTTTTTTTTTCAAGTTTTTCTTCTTTAAAGTTGAAACGATTTTTTGGAAATATTTGCGTTAAATAAACTGAGAACCTCAGAACATTACTCTTTGTACCATAAGACAGAGTGGGAAAAAAATTAAATAAAAATTTTAACTTAATTTTGTTGTTGCTGTTTTGCTTTGTTTTGGGAGAACTTTTGAAAATCGCTCGTATTTTTAGACCTTATGACACGATTTTTTGGAAATATTTGCGTTAAATAAACTGAGAACCTCAGAACATTACTCTTTGTACCATAAGACACAGTGGGAAAAAAATTAAATAAAAATTTTAACTTAATTTTGTTGTTGTTGTTTTGCTTTGTTTTGGGAGAACTTTTGAAAATCGCTCGTATTTTTAGACCTTTTGACACCTATTAATTTTAAAATTTCATATCTAAAAATATATCGGTTAAAAATTCCGAAATTTTTACAGGTTATGAAATAAACTTTTCGCATTTATAAAAATGATAAGTAAAATTAAATGGATGATTTTTTACATTTTTTAAAGATATGCAATGAAGCAGAATGGGAAATACTAGGTTTTCTTGGGAATTATTACGAAACATCAGTTTCAAAGTAATAAGCTCATTACACCACACTATTTTCATGACATTATTTACATTATATAATTTGTTATTGTTGCGAGGTGTTAGTTCAGCGTGAGATCGGAGGTATTTCCGAGTTAGCTTTCTCTTAAGATGCGCTTTGCACTGCGTTGTGTTTAACGTTCTTAGTAATTTGAAGCATAACTACTGAGTACACTTTGTGATATTCTAAACACTTGTACGAGTATTTCTTTTGAAAATTCCAGAACTTTGAAGTGTTTAGGTTAATAAAATAAATTTAATGAAACTATTATCGGACTTGTGTGCAATGACACTCATTTACAAACTATTATCAATCTATTACAAACCTGTACGCATGCAACAATATTATAATTAATTCATGTATTAAAATTGTTTTGAACATGTTTTACAAAACAAAAACAGATAAAGAAAAATTCTACTTGCGTTTTATGATTTTTTTGCAATCTTTCTGGCCAAATAAGGTTTTAAATAAAGGCTTGTAATTTATATTTATATTAACCAAATGTATAAATAGCACTAGGTTTTATTTACATATATTTATGTACTGAAATTCAGTAATAAAATTTTTAGGAAGTTTGAAATGATTTAATGACTATTTAGACAGTTTGTATTTTTTAAACTGCGTTTTCTGAGTTTTAATTTTTTCTATAAATCCTTTTACTTTAATTCCTAAAACATATACAGGCATGGACTAAATTATTTGATATTTTTACTGCTTATTTAAAACTATATACTTTATAGAGACAAGGATGGGTTTTTCAAAATACTGAAAAGAAAAATTATTTGAAATGAAAATGTGACGGAGATCATATTTGTTTTAAAGATTTTACATGGAAATGTGTTTTTACTTTTTTTCTCAGAAACGAATACATTAATTGCAAAATCAATCCTTGAAGTTATTAAAAATAATAGATACAATAAAAAAATCTGGGGGAACACTGAAAATTGTAGAAGAAAAACATTTTAATTGTTAAATTATTATTAAAAATTTATTAAATTAATTAAAAAACTACATTAAAAATTAAAAGAATTTTGCTGTACAAAAAGCTTTTAATAATATTCATAAAAAGTAGATGAAAGTTCCTTTCAAAAGGTAGCGAGCCCCTTGTCGCGTTGAAGCCGATATGCGCGTCTGAGCGCCTTAACTTTAGTTTTAATTTCAATGATATTTCTAAAATATCCAGCATCAGATAACCTTGTCTGTACTTGTTTATAAATATCCGTTTCTTGTACAGTTCCATCTATTTCTGGGGGGGGGGATGCTATCACAACCGCAGACATCTATCAACGCGACTGTTTCGCTGACAGTCCAGCGAGCAGTCAGTTGCACATCAGCCATGTTGCTTACTAAAATTAAGTGAACCGCGCAATCTCACAGTACAGTATGGGAAATCTCCCCGTTTGCCCTGCCCCAGAGAGGTAGGGGCATTCTAGTAAATTCTACCTCCAAACCTGAGAAGCAGTTAATGCTTGTTCCCCATGTGAATGGGACTTGTTGGTAGAACCGGTTTTCTCTGCCGGTCGAATCTGCTCTTGTGAACGGGGCTTAGGACTTCATCTCAATACCGGACAGCCGTCAAAGAACCCCGTTTAAAGATGTGCTGGTCGGTGCGGTATCCTATTGAAATCCCTGTCCACGCCATAATGCTTCCGCCTCAGAATGCGTGATGTTCGGTGATGTTTTGGGACTGATTGTGTGTTCGTTGTTCACGTCATATCCTTATATGCTTGTCATCTGGCTCCAGAGCAAATCTTGACTCATCAGTAAACATGTCATTGCCACAGTCAGACACATTCCAATTGACATTTTTCTGTAATCATGCCCCTCTTGATTGGACGGATAGAGGAACACAAATTCGAGGTACCCGGGTATACAGTAGCTGCAGATATCGCCTTACCAATGGACGCTGTAACCATAGATGTCACACGTGTGGAGGTCACTCTGCGATTCCGCTTGGCTACAATAGCAATATATCGATCTTCAGCGGGGGTTGTAACCCTTGGGCGACTGGCTATGGGCCTTCGGACAACTGTCTGTGTGGTTTGGAATTGTTTCCATAAACGTCAAATTACAGAATGATGAAAGCCGAAGAAAAGAGCAACATCTGTGATCGACTGTCCTGTTTCAATGCGCTTCACAGCACGCCAGCACTCAGAATCTTCCATTCGTCTTCTGGAAGTCATAGAAACATGTATGTCTTGAAAACAAATTGTACAAAATTTTTAAACACCTTCTATCAGCATTTACAATCAACTTCTGTAACCCTTCGTAAAGCTTGCTTCTTATAAGACTGCCTTTTTTGTACATTTCTTGACATGAAAGCGTGATTGGCTGTTACCTAACATATTTGCATACTTCCTTCTACCTCTGCAACGCATTGCAGCCTCTTCAATTCTGACTGGCTTCCAGAAATTAGTATTTTCCTCTCCGTGCTTAACTTTTGGAAGCGGGTGTATATTTTATAATTACTGTTATTGTAGTGCAGGTGGTAGGTATATAAATTTTTGTTTTATTTTTTAAGTGATATATAATTTTTTTAATAAATAAAGAATATATCAAAATGCAGTATTAATTTTTAAACAAAATAATAAATTTGTGACCTTCTAAATTGTTTTGACGGAATTAGCTTATATTTTTCTGAAGCATGAATATTCTTTGAACACCTTTTGATTTTCTTATAAAATTCCGTGCAATATTCATAAAAATTTATTTTGGTGATTAGCATACCCTTCAAAGTGTGCACTTTAGACTGTGTCTTATCACTAGTCCAGAAACTGTTCATAATGCTAAATACTCGCTCATTTGCAGCATTAATACCAGGAAGACAGAAGAAAAACTGAAAATTTTAAAATATTTCAACAAGGAATCAAGTTTTTATTAAAATATACAGTTATTTCCAAGTACCTCTGAACAAGGCACATCTTATTTTCTGAGCATTCCAATATTTTTTGTTCTGTGATATATTGTTTCATACCACCTCCACTGAACTATTCCAAACATATTCTTCATATATTCACTTTCCAATAATTTGTGATTTGATATTATTTTATTAATTGACAAAAAGGCTTTTTATACTTTCATTTAATATGATCCTGCTGTATATTTCCATCTCCTGAAATACATTTTTGTCCATTTCTCCAAATAAGTAAGAGCAGTCTGATAAAATGAAACAACAGCTTCTTGAAATTCATTAACTTCATACTGTGACACATCTCTATTCTCTTCAAGTTTTTCTAAAGTTTTTTTTTTAAACATATACTGAAATAAAGTTATCCTCTCCCTTACTCAATACTGAAGCTTTCAGAGCATCCGTTGAAGCAATTACTTCAAATACACATACTTTTATTTCCCATTGTTGTCATAACTTTATGAAATACTAAAGTATGAGTGTTAATAAAATGTAGCCGTGCATGGGACCCTTTTCTTGAGATTGAAATTAAGCCTTCAGTAGTGAAAACATTTGGAGTACCCTTTCAATGGTGGGAAGTAATGCTAATCATCTTGTTTGTGATTAGCAACAAGTACCTAGTATCAATGAAAAATTGGTTTCCACGAAGTTCCAGAAACTTTTTAATGTTTCTATTCTAATATTATAAGATTTAAAGCATATCTTAGAAATAATCATTTCTATATCAATTGGCAAAACAGCAGCTGATGCTCTTACAGTGTTCTGGATAATATGCACTGTACATCCGACTTCAATTAAACCATGGTTAAGGTTTCGCTTCAATGTAACAAAAACATTTTTTTCTTCAAGTCTATCAGCTCCTTAGAAGTTAGAATTCCTATTATCGGCACAAAGACCAATAATCCTTTTATTGAATTATTTTCTTCAAGACAGTTAAATAGTTGCTGATAATGTCTCGTGTTTCACTAGGTAATGATTTAAATTCTAAAATTTTCACTCTAACTTCATGACTCCAGTCTGTAAATCTAACAAGTATTGGAAAACATTTCATTTTCTTGTGATTGGACAAATCAGTTAAGAATAAAACAAATGAATTTTTTTCCAAGTCATTGTGCAAAGCTCTTCATGTAAGGCATGACAACACTTAGCATTATTGCTTCGACCTTGGTTCGTTCACATGTAAATTTAGACTCAAATGCCACTTGAAGCTTGGATGTAAAATTCGTAGACCTAAAGCTATTGAATGTGGCAAATACACACACTTTAGCCAATCAATTAGAAACACGAGATCAATATTTTATTGGACCATCTTTTGCACGAATAACTGTTCTGATTTGTTTGGGCAGCGAGCCTACATGCTTCTGGAGTGCATTTATATCCAGAGAATACCATGCATTTAGCTATGCAGCTTTTTAGATCTTGTAAATTAGATGGAAGAGGAGAGTGCTGTCAGATGCATCTTTCCACCATATCCCACACATTTACTATGGGGATAAGATCCAGGCTATGCGGTGGCTAGGGAAGGTGCTGGAAGTCAGAATGATGTTCAGTGAACCAATATTGAACACTTCTGGCACGATGTCCATCACCATCAGGGCAAAGATGCCAGTATACCTAGATAGCTCATGGTTGGTTGTTTACCCTCGAGGAACATCAGGGCACCACTTCCATGCCAGCAGAACATTCGTCATGTCATGATACTCCCACCAGACCCTTGTACAGTGTGAGTAAGGCAAGATGGATTCATGGCTTCATGGGATTTTCGCCAAATTCGACGTCTTCCATCAGCGCAAAGTAGGGTGAAGCATGATTCATCCAACGACATTACCTGTTTCCAATCCTCAGATATCCATTGTCTTCTTTCCCGACACCACTGCAAACGAATTCTCACATGTCGGGCAGTTTCTTACAGGCATCCAACTATAAATTCCTATCTTCTGCAATTCTCTGCACATGTTTCGAGCTGAAATCTGTTTGGAAAAGACTTAGTTGATGATCTGTGTCAGTTGAAGCACAGTAGAGACCCTGTTCAGCCATACAAATCGTCGAAGACGATGCCGATCACTCTCTTGGAAAACTGTGCTACGAACCGCAATGGGTTCTAATTCCAACTTTTGAAAACCTTTGATATGGCTGCTTTTGAGAAGACAGTGATATTTTGCTGCCTTTGAAATCAAGGCTCCTGCTAAACGGGCATCAACAATAATGTTGTCCACTCAATTAATTTCTAATTACGCATTACTTATATCAATTATGCTAAATTGCGACTACACAACGCTTATTTTATTTAATTAAGGTATTAGTTGTTTATTTATTTATTTTTGTGAGAAAAGTTTAAAGTCTGTTTTTCAATTTTTGTCACTTAACTCCGACAAGGAGACAGGTGACGGAGGACGGGGACACGTGATGACTACCAGAGCTAAGCTGGCATGTGCCGAATGCCCTCCACTATCTAGTGGCAACAACACCCTGGAGTTGCAAAAAGCCACCTTGGGAGTTAATTCAGATCTTAAGTTAAAAAGTGAGTTGCGTTGCTATGCAAGGGCATTAGTTGTTTTACAGATAATTTTACAGATAATTAGTTGTTTTACAGATAATTGATAATTGTGTGATAATTGTTTTACAGATAATTGTGGTTATAATCCACAATGGTGGTTGACTGGTTACACTGATACAATAAAATGCACATAGTTTCATAATGACGTCATACAAATATGAGACTTAAACCATGTAAATAAATACGCATATACAGCACTTACACCATATAAATAAATAAAACATATAAATACAATAACCGACATATACAGATGTAATTTACCAATGATATATAATCACATGAATACAGCACAAGATACCCTGCACACACACACACACACACAAAAAAGGGACAGTTCTATATCTCCCATTTTAATGGGCCGATTGACGAAATTCAACTCGCATTTTTCATGTGTCGAAAGTGCGACTTAGGATGTATATTAGATTTATATATAGCATTGTTCTAACATATATATTTTGGCACAAAATCGGACTTCTACTGAAATAATGTACCAATTTTTTCCTTATTTCGATTCTACAACTCAAATTATGCTTAGATATTAAATTTTGTAATTTTTGGTGCGAAATTTATGGAGAAATAAAAAAAACTTATCTTGGCGGATTTTTTTCAGTTTACACCAAGAATAATTCACTTGGTGAACATCTTAATTTATAGCAACCTATTTTCTTTTTTTCATTGCAGACGAGGAGACAAAAAAGTCATTGTTCATACTTTCAAACAACTGACACAGTGTGTACACTACATTTTCGTTATTATCGCTTATAATAAATATGCCAAATTTCCAAAATTCAGTCTACAGGGACTTTGTCCCTGAGGGACTATTGTTTTCATTTTGCGTCGAATCACTCTGAATGTCCGTTTCACTTTTCAAGTTGTTGCGACCAAATATTATTGCTGTGTATTATATTTGAAGTAATTAAATAATGAAGAATTTGCGTAAATGTATATATGTTTTTCACATTGTGATACAACATGGTACGTAGAGCCATCAAATTTTGAATGACGTAATCCTACTGCGAATATGGGCATTTCGTTGTTATCGCTTATAATAAATATGCCAAATTTCCAAATGCGCAAAATGTAAATTCATGTATATCTTAAAAAATTTTTAACAAAAGACTTTTAAATTTTTACTTCTGCTTTAAAATGATCGCAAAAAATTATAGGTTATAATTCAAAATTTTTTTCGAAAAATTTATAAATTTTTTTAAAAATAGAAATTTTAAAAATAAATCGTAAAACATGGGCAAATTTTATTTCTAATGAACCTAAATTTTGAAATACAAAAGGAACAATCAAATAAGTTTAATAAGAAAGGAGATATTAAGAAATATATACCAAATTCAATTAACATATGGAGGAGCTAAAATTTTGGGAGCTAATTTTTAAAAAAACTACTCGTGCGATTTTTACAAAACTTGGCAGTTTGGCAGAATTTGAGTTGTAGAATTGAAATATGGAAAAAATTGAGATGTTATTTTAGAAAAAGTCCAATTTTATGTCAAAATACGTATATTAGAGCAATACTGTATATAAATCTAGTACATATCCTACGTGGCGCTTTTGAGACATAAAAAAAGCAAGTTGAATTTTGTCAACTGGCCCAGTAGAACAGAAAATATAGAACTGTCTTTTTTTTTTCAGTCCACAGGAACTTTGTCCCTGAGGGAATATTGTTTTCGTTTTGTGATTTTGCGTCGAATCACACTGAATGTCTGTTTCACTTTTCAAATTGTTGCGACCAAATATTATTGCTGTGTATTATATTTGAAATAATTAATTAATGAAGAATCTGCGTAAATGTATATATGTCTCTCACAATGTGATAAAACAATGGTACCTAGAGCCATCAAATTTTGAATGATGTAATCCTACTGCGAATATGGGCATCTGTAAGCCCAAATTTGAAATTCGTTTTATTATTGATTTGATATTTTGTAAAACTTTAACGAATTTTTGATTAACAAACTCAAGGATTTCAAAGCGAGCAATGGCAACGTTGTACAGAAAAACATTTTTATCTCCAGCGCGTGAGACTGTGTACCGGGAATTCTAAAGATATGCTCATTTTAAAATTATTTTGCGATATTGCTCTTTAACTGAATTTTATGGTTTAAGTGCAAAGAACAGTATATTTAATAAATAAAGGTAACACACAAAAGGTTAAAAAAACGCTCCTTTGGACATAATTTAAAATCTGATTTTTTTTTTTTTGTGCAGTGTATGTGCTAGGACCGGAATACACAATGGAATATGATAGCTGGCTGTCAAAAGGACAGTGAAAGATATAATGGTCCAGGGAGCCTTCATCCCTGCATACACATTGCGCTGCCATGGCGATTATAATAGCTTAGGAATGGGTATCCTCATGTTGCTGAAATTGGTCAACATAATCAACGCCATTCTTCGTCTCGGATACTTCCCTACGACCTGGAAAAACGCTGTCATTTCGCCAATACTTAAGCCGGGGAAAACTCCTTCGGATCCATCCTCGTACAGGCCAATCAGCCTACTATCAAGAGTTAGTAAGGTAGCGGAGTTCATTTTGCTACGTAGGATTCTACAATATGCTGAAGAGCGTAATCTACTGATCCCTGTACAGTATGGATTCCGGAGGAAACATTCGACGGTTCACCAGCTATATCGTGTGACGGAGTTCATATCTCAAGGTCTGCAAGAGAAACAGTTCACTGGTGCCATATTTCTGGCTGTAGCCAAAACCTTTGATCGTGTCTGGCTCGAGGGCCTCATATACAAGTTCATCTCTCTGGGTTTCCCGGAGTACCTCATCACAACCATACACTCCTATTTAAAGGGAAGACACTTTGTCGTTCGTGTAAACAAATCACTCTCTACATCAAGGGCCATCAAGGCAGGAGTCCCCCAGGGGTCCCTCCTTGGGCCCATACTCTATAACATATATACGAACGACATCCCACCATCACCACACACCACCCTGGCTCTATACGCCGATAACACGGCAATTCTCTCCAAAAATGCATCTCATGGCTCAGTTATACAATCACTACAAGACCACATCCATGCACTAGTCTTGGCTACTCAAATGGAAGATCGTCATAAACGTTGAAAAATCTGCTGCAGTATTATTCACTAGAAAGAAAATATATGATGAAGATCTGCACATATATATGAATGGAATACCTATCCCGTGGATTAAGCAGGCCCAATACCTTGGCGTTGTCTTAGATAAAACTCTCACTTGGTCCCCACACATTACACAGCTATTAGCCAAATTCCGAGATCGTAAACGTACACTATTCCCCTTAATTGCTCGGAATAGTGTTCTTTCTATTGATAACAAGATACTCATTTATACAACCCTTTTGCGGCCCATACTCACATACGCCTGTCCTGTCTGGGGTTACGCCTGCTATACCAATATTCAAAAGATTCAAGTTGTACAGAATATCATTCTCATGCATCGGTGAATTGCCGATGGTTCGTTCGTAACTCGGCCATTCACCGTGAGCTCAAAATCCCAGAAATCCATACTTTAATAGCCAAATTGGCTGAAAATTTCTATAGAAATATGCCTAATGTTAGAAACAGTACTATTCCTATATTAAGCTATGATTATGAATCCAATGAAAATAGAAAAAGACCATTAGCGGTCTTGAGGCACATTACTTAAATCTCTTTTAACTACTTAATGTCTCTTAATAATGTCATATCCCCTTAATAATTTTAATATCTTAATTTACCATTATTCTTTAACTTTTGCTATTTATTGACATGTCTTTTTGACTGACACGTTTTGGCACTACTGGCATTTCTTTGCGCACTTATCTTCGCCTTCGGGCGGAACAGCTGCGGGCAGATTTTCATCAGTTCGTCAATTTTGTACTCTCCCAAGCAATCTACTATGCCAATAACATCCTGGATATCTCTGCTCTGCAAATTAGCAAACTTCAACAACGTATTCGAAAATTCAAGTGATCGAAAATCGGAAATTTGTTATTCTGGGATTGCGATAACACGCGGGAGCCCATAACAAGCGAGACCTCGAGTTGAGCCTGAGCCGACAAAAGGCAGATTGGTGAGAATAATCGAGGGTCTTCTGGGTCCTTGTTCTTTTTAAGAAACAGGATCACCTGTCCCCTTTTTAAAGCTTTTGGGAAGATTTGTGTGTCCACTAGCTACTTTATTGATAGCATAATCTAGGCCATCAGATCTCGGTGTTTTCTTTAGTGGGATGTATTTGAAGATTTGTGCAATTTCCTTGGTGGTAAAAGGAAAGTCGTTTTCAGTCTCTGGTATGCTCTCTGGTGTGTGCTATTTTCAGCTATGTTTTCCGTGTTGTCTGAAGGTGGTGGTTGGATGTGGACCTACGATGGCTGATAAACTTTTTGTGTGGCGAACTTGTGCAGGAATCGATAAGGATTGCTGTTATTGATGCAGAAGTTCCGCCAACTCTGGACTGTGGCTGTGAGGATAGCCTTCTTATCAGGCTCTTTCCTTTCTAAAAGCTTCGGGTGTTTGCTCCTTGCATCTTTCAGACAGGTCGGCTTGGAGTTTGCGACATAGTACTTGACATTTCTGCCTTTGTTGTCTTAGTTTTTGACCACCATGAGACTCCTTAGAGTTCTTCGGCTGTTCGGACGGGGAGGATCTGTTCACAGGTATTTCGAAGTGTGTCCAAAAGGTGGTCGGTGAAAGTCTCCTTATCATCGATACTGTTGCAACAAAGGAGAAATGATTCTTCTCTGGAAAGAATATTTGCAAAGGTGAGTGTGAGACATCGAAATTTGCAGCCTGGCAGTTTGAATCTCTTAATGATAGAAATAGAGGTGTCTGTGTCTACATCAAAATGGATATATTTATGATCCAAGCAGCTCTCGTCATCCCGTACTGTCCATGCTCATACTTAATTAGCCATGTCCTGAGTGCTGATGATCAGATCAGGCCAGCCCCTGTGATAGGATTTGTTGAATGTGGGAGATGTGCCTGTTGTGTTATGCAGATGCAGATTGTGAGCAGCAAGGAAATCTTCTAGTCCTTGGCCCTTTTGCTTTGTGCCAAAATAACCCCAGTTGGTGCTATAGGCATTAAAGTCTTCACACATGATGTGTGGCGTGCAAGGGTATTTAAGCTTTATGTCATTGTAGTGCAGGATTACGTTGTCTATGCTATCTGTGGGAGAAGAGCAGACCGAGCTTGTAGAGACATTAGGTACTTAGAAGCAGGAGAGATGAAAAATAAGCAATACTCTCGTCGGAACTCGAACCACGGACTTTTCGAATACACGCCGAGCGTGCTAACCACTACACCACGAAGGCATGCCAAGACGACGGAAGAAACACCTTATATACTCCCCCTTTCAAAGGGCGACTGGGGATTAGAGGACCCAATCGCCAAATCCTGCTTGTGGAGAATCATCATCCACCACCTTTTCAGTTCGGGCGCCACTGAAGAGTCATTAGGTTATTTCGAAGCAGGAGATGTGTAAAATGAGCAATGTCCTCGCTGGGACTTGAACCACGGACCTCTCGAATACGAACTGAGCGTGTTGACCACTACACCATGACGGCATACTAATAAGGTGGGAGAAATATACCTTATATACTCTCCCTTTTAAAGGGCGACTGGGGATTAGGCGACCCAATTGCCAAGTCCTGGTGGTGGAGAATCATCATCCACCAGCCTTTTTAGTTCAGGGGCCACAGTAGAGACATTAGGTATTTAGAAGCAAGAGAGAGAAAAAATTATCAATGCCCTTGTCGGGACTTGAAACACGGACCTCTCGAATACACTCTGAGCGTGCTGACCACTACACCACAAAGGCATGCCAAGAAGACGGTAGAAATACCTTATATGCTGAAAATTAATTGTGTACCATTAAAGATGGAAAGGATAGCTATGCAGTCACGGTCTAGTTTAACTATTTGTGGAGACCATTTTGGATTGCAGTAGGCTGTGGCTGCTCGAGGAGCCTGTGCATTTGGAGATGTCATTTGAAATATGTTTCATGCTACTGGTAGACTTGCTACTCTCCCTTTTCTACAGTATGGCTTTTGAATGAAGAGGAAATCTATGCTTCCACTCTTTGCAAGTTAATTTGCGCACACCTGATGGGGCCTTGTTGATCATAGCTTGTGGAGGTTACCATGTCAGAGTGTCCATTGCTAATAGGCTGCGGGTTGTTAGGGTTGGCGGCCTCTGGTTGGTGTGAGACATAGAAAGGTTATTCATATCTTGTGCTGCGCCTGATCCTTTCAACATATCTGGCATAAGTCGGGCATGCGACGCCATAGGCTGGCATTCTACAACCCATTTGACTCCATGTTGTCTGTCTTTAAGTCGATATAGTACTTCTGATTGATTTTGGTAGGTTAAATTCCGATCCCAATGCCCTCTCAATTTTGTCCTTTTGGATGTCTGGTGATACTCCATGTATTGCTATTCTTGGGAGTCTGGTCGCCGGTAATTTTATTTCTACTATGGCCTGCCCTTTGTCTGGAGCGATTCCTTGAGTTTGGACAGATCTTGCTTTGTGAAGTAACCTACAGCCAGCCCACCTTTTTGTATGTTGCGAACTGTGGCTATTTGCAGTTCTATTGCAGGGAGCAGAAACTCCTCGCTCAGTCGCACCTTTAGCTCTTGGCTCTGTTTCTGTTTCAGAATCTGCCTTTGGATAGATGAGGAGAGTATGCTTTGACGATGGGGCTGCTAACCTGTGCATAGGAACGTTGGATGCCAGGTGGTGTACCAGCAGGCATTGCTGATTGCGGTGCTGGTATACATTTTGGTTCTGTGTTAGTGCTTGTTTCCAATTTTGGCAGTGAGGGGAGTAGGATGGTCCCCTTAATGCCAGCATCTTGAAAGCTTCAAGGGTTACCAAGAGTTGCTTTCTGTAATCAGTAAGCAAAAGGTATCCATTTCCTCTGATGCTTATGAGTATCTCTCGGGCCTCTTCAAAAAGTGTGTTGATCTTTTCCTCATATGTGATGATAACTGATTATGTATATACTGTAGGATTGAGGTCACAATTGAATGCCGATGTCTCTGCATCAGGCATGTTGTCTTGCTCTATACTACGAGATGCTGTACTCGAAATACCACTTTGTGCTGTGGCCAGAAAGAGCAGCTAATTTGCAGTTGCACTGATTTACTTTCGTACACTATTTAACTGTTCACTATCGCTCTGGGGCAAATCACTATTTCAGTATTGCATCGGTACACTGTTTCACTATTGCACTGGTACAATATTAACACAGTTTGCGCTGTTTATTTCTTTTCCCTATTCACTGCGGCACTTTTGCAGTTTGCAGGTTTTGCAATTTGGTAATTTCACTACATTACTATAATACCTGATACAGTATTAACACAATGATAACACTGGTACAGTACTAACACAATGATAACACTGGTGCTATAATAACACGATGATATCACACTATTTCACTACTGCATTTGTAAGTAAACTATTATGGAAGTAGAGTGAAAATACAATCAACTATCTTTATGAGCACAACTTGAATTAAGAGACCTCTCAAATTAATAATAGACAATTATAACCTCATTTAAATTGCTAATTAACAGGTTCTAACTGTGTAACGGGAAATCAGATGTACACAAAATTTAAAATACATACTGTCTAAAAGAACAGTATTATACTGCAGAGATGAATCTAAAAAGAATTAACAGTCAGTAAATACAAAGTAATTAATGCTGAGATTAAAACATTAATACATTACTGAAAGGATTATATTAGATATTAAAATTGAATTAATACAGAGTTAAAGCTGGAAGTGATAGTTTAGAAACTGACAATGGTGTTGGGCGCTAATTACGAAAAATAATGCCCTACCTTTGCTGCGTTTCTTCGTCTGTTCAATATTAATCCAATTAACCGAATGAAAACACTAAACGCTTGGTTCGCCAAGGTAAAATACTTAACGGGAGGAGACAGTCGGGCGAAAACACAATGGCATTTGTTCAGAATTCTGTGAAATATTGTGATTTACAAAAACTAAATATTGTTGCTTGTATTTGAAACTTATACAACTTCAGCAGAAAGCTTTTATTTTTCATGTGGGTCTACTTTTGTTAAGGTACGTTTATTAGATTAGGAGTTATATCCAATTAATTGTTTAATTTCTGTTATTCTGGCTAAAATTTCTGGGTGGTTAAAATCGTCATTTTTGGGTAGCAGATGTTTCAAGGTGACTCTTGTTTCCTGTCTTGCTGTGGGGTGAATTTGAGTGGGAAAAGGAGTTGCTGCTTTTTCAAGATTAACTTGGCAATTAGGAGATTGTTGTTAGTTTAGTTTTTTTTATTATTATTTTATATCAATAGATTCTGTTTATTTACTCAATATTACCTGGTGGTTTACAAACCCCACTGGATTAATTGGCTTATTTAAAATTTTTAGAGAAAAAAAGGAAAACAGATAAAAATATATATGGCAGTGCAATACAAAAAAAAACTAAACAAACAACAGAAAATTTTAATAAAACTATTAATGTTGCATTATCTCATCTAGCATGCAAGTAACCTCAAAGTCTTGTCCACACGCAACAAAAGAAAATATTGCACTGATTAATTAGCATCAATATATATAAACTAACACAACTTATGACATTGCACTTATATTGGAGATGCTGTTAAATTCCAATTTTTAAATTCTCAATACTTTTCTCTTATAATTTAAATTTCTCACTTTTTATAAAATTTTGCAGGTAATTTCTAAGGAATTTATTTAACCTAATTAAGGAAATCAAACTAATAACTGTAACAAAAGTCCTTGGCTCTGTGGGCAGCTACAATTTCCAACGCTGGTGAGGGATCAGACATAATTACACTGTAGGGAAGAGATAAAACCGTGAATCCAAGCCGCGAATAGTTCTGCTGATGTACCCATACGCAACGTCAAATAATGATCCCAACAAAAAGAACCTGAGCATCTCTGGCAAACTTCTAAAGTCAATGAGCCTTCAACATATAATCATTGTCACCACCACCTCTCGATGAGCATAACAGGAAACAGGATATGAAGTGGAAAGTCCAAATTCGCAGCTCTGAGTCTCCACCATGGCCTCAAAATCATGGCTTGAATATCTGACAGGAACCACACAAGATAATCATGTAGCAGAGTACGTATCCAAATTCAAAATATCTTCTGACCAGGAATAAAACATTTAACAATGCTATAAGACTACATCAGAAGAACTGGGCAGTGAGAACTAGCTGCAAACAAGAAACAAGTACACACATCTTCAAAAACCTGAGAAAGGAATTTAAGGTGTAAATCCAATTTTAGCTCCAAGTAAATAAGCCGAAGCTGAGAAAGAAAAAAAATCTTGGAGAATGAAGTTAGGTGATAAATCACACTTTTACTAAACTGGCGAGTAGGCGACTAACCCTACTCAGTTACGAAAATGAAGAGCGACCTTGCAGCGAGAAAAGACAGCTTTCCGAGTGCTGCACTCCGGTTTTAATCCACACAGATCCCACATTCCTACAAAATCCCTCGATTTGGGGAGAATCACTTCTCCAAAACGCCAAGAAGAAAATAGTACAAAAATTTCACTTTTTCCCTCAGTAGTTCAAAAAGGATTCATGCGTCAACCCTCCTAATCGCCAAGTTGACCCTAAAAAAGCAGCAATACCTTTTTCCACGCAAATTCTCCCCACTGCAAGACAGGAAACAAGAGTCACCTTGCCACGTACGCTACCCAAAATTGACGATTTCAGCCAACCAGAAATTTTAGCCAGAACTACAGAATTTAAGCAATTAATTGCGAATAACTCCTAATCTAATAAACGTGCCTTAGCAAAAGTAGACTGATATGAAAGATAAAACTTTTCTGCTTAAGTTACATAAGTTTCAAATACAAGAAATAATATTTAGTATTTGTAAATCAAAATATTACGCAGATTTCTGACCTAATGTCATTTCTCCTCGCCCGAATTAAGTGACGAAAACTGAAAAACAAACTTCAAAACTTTTCTTACAAAACCCAACTCACAAAAAATGAATAACTAATACCTAAATTGAATAAAATAAGTGTTTTGTACACTGGTGTGCAAAAATTAAGGACGAGAGGATTTTTTCAATATAACTTTGTACAAAAGCTTTCCAAATCAACACATTTAATACCGTAAGATCCCCAATACGTAAGGACATGAGTAATGTAAGCAACACTTACTAAAAGAGAAATCAGAGGGATAAAAAGAAGCTTTATTGAAAAAGTAGCATGGAGCGCAATGCGACTGAAGGCCGAAACATCCCTGTGATGGGTGTCCAGCAAGAAACATCCGGTCTTTAATAGGGGATATGATCTCCCCTGACTGCTGGGCAGGTTTCACATCATTTGTGCATGCTGGATATGTGGTTGTTAATGAGCTGTTGAGACACTGCTGCTCGTTCCTCTTGTAGCACCAATCGCAGTTTCGGAATCGTTACTGGCGATAAGTTACGTGCTGCCACGGGTCTCCCTAGTAAGTTCCGTACATGCTTGACGGGATTTAGATCCAGAGACCTTGCCGACCAATCCATGTGTTCAATATCTTCACTCTCCAACAGCTCTTCGACAGTAACTGTGCGATGAGGTGGAGCGTTGTCGTCCATGAAGAGGAACTGAGGACCCATAGCCCTTGTGAAAAGACGCATGTAAGGAAGAAGAACCTCGTTACAATAGCAGTCCCAGGTGACGAACCTCCTTGGGAGATATGAAGGTCGGTCCGGCTACCAAGCATTATGTCTGCTCGAACGAGAACTCCGCGACCTCCAAAACAGTCCCTTTTGATGATGTTGAAGGGGTTATTGCGTGTTCCCCGCTCTGTCCAGATGTGTATGTGTCTAGAATCGCAACTCAGACTAAATCTGCTCTCATCTGTAAAGAGTACTCGTCCCCATTCATTGTCTCTCCAATTCCGGTGTTCCCGGCACCACAGAGAACGCCTTCTCCGATGGGCAGGCGTTAGAGGTACACACCGTACAGGGCGTCGTGCAAACAGACCACCACCGTGCAGTCTTCTGGCCACGGTAAAACGCGATATCGGTCGTCCAGTCGCCTGTGTCGTGTGTCTAGCGATTTCTCCCGCTGTCTGCCGCCTGTTTCTTCTGGCCTGTAAGGCAATATACCGGTCATCTGCGGGTGTGGTTCCTCGTGGACGACCACTACTAAACCCCCGGATAGCTGTTCCTGTAGTTTGAAATTGTCTCCAAAGTCGTGAAACGATGCTGTGAGCAATTACGAACTCTGCAGCCACACTTGTCATACTGCGGCCTTCTTCCAACTTCCCAATTATTCGACCTCGGGTAAAAGCATCCAGATGCCGTCTAACAGATTGATTATTCGCCATTTCTCGCTGAGGCAGCAACTCGGTGTGATTTTAACTGCTATACGGCGTGCAATCTGTTTGCCAGAAATACTGATCTTACGCCGACAACATGCTTTATACTACTCAGACACTCCCCCATTACGTCTACCTGCATATCTGCGCATGAGCTACCGTACATCACCTTACTTAATCTCCTGATTGGTCTTTCTGTCCGCTCTGCCTCTTCGTTCAACTGATATGCTAACTTTTCGATTTCGTCCTTAATTTTTGCACACCAATGTAGTTGCAATTTAAAATAATTCATATAAGTAATTCTTAATTAGAAATTGACTACACAACATTAAGCCCTTTCTCAAATGGTGAAAGATCTGCCGTTTTCTCCATTTTGCTTCATTCACCATGAAAAGCCCTCTTGCACCTAACTTATGCTAGCGTATTACACCTTACCTATGCTAACCACGTGTAACCCACGTCATAAAAAAATGTACGTCTTCATCCCTAGGACACATTCAAATGAAAATCTCAAAGGCTTCTAACTCATTGGCCAGTATGTGTAGGATGGTATACAAAAGTACCTTCTACTGCAGCTAATTTTTCCTCCTGATCAACATCTTCCCCGGTTCGAAGAAATTCCTTAATGATGAGCTAGATGCAGCAGCAGAGTTTGACATTTTATTTTTATTATTATTTATATGAAGTTTAACATCTCTACGTCCACCATGGCTTATTGTAAATTTTGGAGAACATGTACTGTGCATCGGAATAGCTTATAGTTTTTCCAATAAACGGGTATTCCTTCTGCAGGCTTTCTTTAAATGTACACTTTCTTTTTTCTTTTCTTTTTTTTTGACGCCATTGCTAAAAAAAATCTATGGTAAAAATAAATAACAAATTAAATTAAACTGCAGTAAAAGATATCCTTAGCACATATGTAATGCACCATTGATAATTAAACAATATATGTCATTACACGTCATCATTTCGGCAGATATTTTAAAATTTTCTTAGCCCTTATGCAAAATCAACATGATGATGGAATAAAAATTGTACGACCTAAATGTGACAAAAGAAAGATGATTTTAGATCGATATATATAGAATGAAATTTGAGCAAATGACAAAAAAATTATTTTTAGACGCTGTGTAATAATGTTTAAGAGGACAATACACACTAACGTATATAATACACTGTTGATTACATATGTAATGCACCATTGATGTTTAAGAAATATATGTCTATATTATAAATTCAGATCCCAGTCGAATTAATATATTAATTAAAAATCGCAGTGTTGTCTGTAAGTGAAAGACTGAACTGCAGCTGTGAGCAAAAATTCCATGTATGTCCGGAGGCTGGGGAGAGAAATACAGGAATGAGAATTAGAACTCCTGCAATCCGATTTTTCTAAGGTAAATGCTAGATGTGGAATTCTCTTTTTATGTGGTCGGTATGGCGCGCGTCTCTTTACCTTACTCTTGTATTCTCAGTTTGCAATCTACATTACTTAAACAAATGTATGCATTGAAACTTTTACGTTCTCGCACTACTGTTTTTCGGGACAAATGCTCTAAATTCGGAACAGGGACTTAAATTCGGGATGTATGATTACCTTAGATTAACTCCTTTTTTTTACAATCAGCATACGCTTCAAAGAAAAATTAAAAGGCCATTGTTATAGGAAAATCTAACCAAGTACATTGCATGAAAAATGTCAAATCTTGAAATGAATGGAAATAGGTCAAATCCTGAATATGAAAGGAATCAATAGTACAGATGACAAAAGAAACTTTTCATGGAAAGAAGAATAATTTAAATGGTTTTTGAGAAGTACACATTCAATCTTCATACTGAAAATCTCTTCATTAAGTGAATAGTGCTTCTGCCTACCATGTAACATCTATTCCACAGCCCTTATTCAAAATTTCAAATGTTTCTACAGCAAGAGACTGGTTTACATAATCATGAGCACTAATTTCGAAAATGAAGATCCAAAATTTTAACAATATTGTCACAGCTCATAATTGAATAATTTCAAATGAAGAAAAGTTTCATATGTAGCATAATGTAAACCTTCCTGATAAAGAAGATAATTCAAAAGATAAAAACCAACATTTGAATCTCCAAAGAAGCTATTACGTGCTACAGATACTTTACAAAATGAAACACATACAGATGCAAAATGAAAGCTTTAAAAAAAAGTTGGGTGTTCAAAATTAAAGGAATTTTCACATTTGGTTAATTATCTCCAAAACTGATAAGGAAGATTTTAATGAAATTTGGTATAAACAAAAATAAACACACACACATATGTATATATATATATATATATATATATACTTGGTGAATCTGAAAAGGTGGGCAAAACTTTACAGGGTAATAGGACACAGCTATATACGTAACGTAACAAAATATATGGTTAGAACACAAGCGGTAATAAGTGGTAGTTTTCCATTGTCACACTTAATTAACACAAGAATGAGAGGAGATACTTCAAAAAACATTTTATTAATATAAATGTAATTGATGTACATACTCTAAGAAATTGCTGAAAAGACCTTCCACCAGCTATAATGCAGACTTCACACCTGCAGGATAGGGGCTGATGCACATTTGTAAAGACTCCAGGCATTTCCCGAGTACCGGCGGCAATAACGGCGATCCTGATGACTAAATCCATGTTGGTTTCAAAGGGGTACTCGTATAATAGGTTTTTCATATGGCCCCACAGGAAAAGTGAAAACATGAGAGATCCAATGATCTTGGTGGCCAAGCTATAGGACCACCTCAACCAATCCTTCGCACTGGAAATTTCGTAGTTCGTATAACCAGCCATCCTCTCAGCAATCCACAGTAGAAAATGCCGTTGGGTGCAAGAACTGCCCCTTTTGATACTATTTACAATGGCACCTAGTGGCTCACCGTTTCTGTTCTGCACAAACTTTCTGATGGATAATGCTTGTATGGGTGTTCTAACACCCTATAAAGTTTTGCCCACTTTTTCAAATTCACCCTGTATATATATGAAATAGTAATCATGGTACCCCTATATAATTGTACACTGCGGGGGGGGGGAATAAATAAAAATAATAAAAAAATAAGGGGGACAGTTCTATATCTTCCGTTCTACTGGCTCGACTCATGAAATTCAAATTGCGTTTTTCATGTCTCGAAAGCGCCATTTAGGATATATATTAGATTTATATATAGCACAGACTTATATAGAGAATTGTCCTACATAGGTATTTTAGCACAAAATCAGACTTTTTCTGAAATGACATGCCAATATTTTGTTTCCATATTTCGATTCTATGACTCAAATGATGCCTAAATATTAAATTTTGTTAAATTTGGTGCAAAATTTACAAAGAAATTCAAAATTTATCTTGGCGAATTTTCTTCAGTTTGCTCCAAGAATGATTTACTTGGCGAAATTTTCTATTTATAGGAAACTATTTCCCTTTCCTTTCTTTAATTGTACATGAGGGGGGAAGAAGGTCATCGTTCTAACTTACAAATAATTTTTGCAAAGTATGTAAAGCACATTTCGCGATATTATAACAAACAGGCGAAATTTGAAAACGTGCCAATATGTAAACTCACATATATCTTAGGAAATTTTAAATAAAACTTTAATTTTTTGCTGGTGCGTCTACAAATACATCTATTTACGGATTATATTTGGATTAAGCCTAAATTTTGAATTCCGGAAGAAGGAATCAAATAAGTTTAATAAAAAAAAAGATATTAATTGATAAATATATATCAAATTCAATTATCACTGAGGAACTAAAATTTTTAGAGTTAATTTTTTAAAAACTACTCATGCGATTTTTAGAAAACTAGGCAGTTCGGCATAATTTGAGCCGTAGAATCAAAATATGGAAAAAAATTGGCACGTCATTTCAGAAAAAATCTGATGTTGTGTCAAAATACCTATATTAGAACAATGCTATATAAAAATTACATATCCCAAGTCATGCTTCCGAGACATGAAAAACACAAGCTGAATTTTGTCAGTCAGCCCAGTAGAATGGAAGATGTCCTTTTTTTTTTTTTTTTTTTTTTTTTTTGTTGTTGTTTTTAAAGCTGTACACATGAACTGCAACAGAACTAGAAGTAAATGATGGTTCTAATCTGGTAGCATTCCATTTCAGACATCTTGATGATATTTTTTTACAAATTTTACAACACAGTGTTCTAAAGTAAAATGCCAAAAATCGTTTGACAAAATGTGATTAAACATGCCAACGCGAACTGCTCGCGCAGACAATATTTGTGGTGTTGGGAAACTTTTGTTAAGACCCTATATTTGATGTACCCTTGGAGGTAGGAACTAAGAGGGAGAGGCCCCTAACCGGTTTACCCCATACACTGTTTTGAACCACTGGTGATCTCTGCGTGACCAAAACATTCGGTTATTTACATCACACGATCGGATGTAAATATTTTGTACTTGTGTCGTAAATACACTTATAAATGTATATACTTTCTTTTTCTACAATATTTCAGAGTCATAAGTATCTGAAAAGAATACATTTTTAAACAATATTTCATTTTGAACGGAATTAAATGCTATACGTTTCACAGAGCAGTTTGCTCAGAACTGTTTAATTTGAATGAAATATTTTCACGAGTTTTCGTTAATTACATTAGGAAAAAATTTTAAGGTAATTCGATTTTATTCAGTTAAGGACTACAAAAATTAAGATCAAAGTTTATTGTATTATTAATATTAAAATTACGCATTATTTTTTTTCTATTTAAAAGCTTCTTCCTAAAATACTTTTTCAAATAGGACATGATTTTTTAGCTTCTGAGGCATCTTTTAAATCGAAAAATCTAAGTCAATTTATAATGAATGCTCTATGCGGTCCATTTCAAATTAGCGCACCTTTTATTTTAATAGGGAAATACGTTAAATAGTACTTACCTTTCTCTGAATATTTCTGAAAGGGAATAAAAAAAGAATTTTTTAAAAATATTATTTAAAATTCGTAACTGACTTATTATAAAATGTAAGGGAATAATTCTTTTAATTATACTTATCAGTTTTTTTTTACCCTTAATTTCAACAATACATATTCTAAAACTCTTGTTTATTACTTCCTTACTTTATTACTTATACTTATCAGTTTTTTTTTACCCTTAATTTCAACAATACATATTCTAAAACTCTTGTTTATTACTTCCTTAAGTAAGCATCACATAGAATTTGCTTTACAATACCTTTTTACAGACTGCTTTGCAGTACGAACAATTCTTGCTTAAATAGTTTTATAAACGTATTTGTCAACAGGATTTCAATTTATGATCATGATCGGACCTCCTTTGACAGGATACACAAATGTTTTCACCTCTGTTGATTACCCTGTTTTGAGATTCTTAATAAGCTGTCTTGATGATGTGGCACGTTCACATGGTCACATCATCTTGACCGCGCAGGGTACTTCCGCCGAATTCGCAAATGTATCCGTCTTCTGTTCCACACATTTGTGTAAAACTGTACATAATTTTACATAAATATGTGGTTACAAATCAAGGAAAAGTTAACTTATTTGCATATCCGGGTGCATATTTATTTATTTTGACGAGGATTGCAGCGTTTGGTGGTAATTTAATTTTTTATTAACCCAAATAAGTGAAAAGTGTAAACCAAAAGTGATCATTTTTCAGTTATATAAAAATAAAATGATGAGTTTAAAATGAGCAACTAGAAAATTTTTTAAAAAAATTAAAGTACATGTTACAATAATATAAGGATGACAAAAAAATTTATTTTATTTAAAACATTTTAGCGTTTCGAACATAAAATAAAAGTTGCGAATACTCTAGGGTATCAAAAGACGTATACAATTTTAAAGGTACTGTAAGGTATTTTTCATTCTTTAAGTATAACATTTATGATAAAATCTATATTTTTGTAGTTCAACAGCTTAGAATTTTATAAAACAAATTCATAATCAAAATCGCTATTGTTAGTTCTTGAAAAATAACCAATATGTGATTTTTGCATAAATGTCACTAAATTATACAAATTGCTATTATCCATCATACAATGAATGCTTCTTTTATATGGAAGTGTCCTGTTTATCGATTTGTATGGAACTGTCATGTGTCGAAATACTATTAGAGCGTTGTGAAGGGAGCTTCTGAGTGTAAACAAAAAACACCCCATCTGGAGACTGAAGCCTTGGAGCAGTGCTTCACTCTCAGTGCAGGCTTGGCCCCTCCTGCCTTTCTTACCTCCATGGATTTACCGAACACTTGTTACAGATATTAATACATCTGTGAATAAGCAAGAAATGTCATAAAATCTGCCAATTAATAAATGTAAATAAACAGAATATCAACATAACATCGACATCAACTAAAAGGTGCTTATATTGGGATTTACAGAACATGAAAAGTATTTTTAATACTTTAATTATTTTATAATGCATGTATCCATTTTCTAAAGTAAATTTGGTTTCTCTCTGAGACATACCATATCTTAAATCATAGCTTTTTTGCTTACTAAATGAAACCAGTGAGTTATCGTGTAACCAGCAAGTAGGTAATAAAAAAAAACATGTTAAATATTTCCAGAATTATCAACCTGAATTTCTTTTCCTGTTTTAGTTGTATAAGTAGCACAAATTGGTTCTTGAATGTCAGATGCAGTTGCACCACACTGATAAAAAGCCATTGTTCGATTACTGTAGGAACCTCTGATATACTGATTGTTGAACCAACAAGACCTGTGAAATAAAATACAAGAGATACGGATTTATATTCTTCATAGTAATGACCATTAAATAAATTTATAAAGTTCTATTCTTAGAAGAATGAAAACTGTTTGTAGTCATACTGTGATTTTTAAAAACCTATATGCTGTTTTATCTACCAGTTATAATTTCACTAACATAATACTAACTAATAAATTGTGCCATTCTTACTCACAAAGTTTTTACTTATGGCAGTAGTAATATTATTTGTACACTGTGTTAACAAAAGTCCTTACCCCCAGTAGTTATTTCAAAACTGGTGGTCATAGATACATACCTACTTCTAATTACAAAAATGTGTCAAGTGCTGCAAATATTCATGCTTTGTCATTTTTAAATTTCAAAAACACAATTTTGTAAAAAACTTCAAAATCTAACTAATATGTCCCCTACACTTATAGTTAGGCAAATTTTATACTCATTATAAAAAATAAAACTTAAAAAATTGGCAAAAGTATCTAAAGTTGAAGATCATATTTAGGGAGTTACAAAGAGTGAAATGTTAGCATTTGTACATAAATAAAAATGAAATTTTAGTTTAGAAAAAATTCTCTGATGTTAATATATTAAGTGACAAGCATTTCTATGCAGATTATCATGAAAAGTGTTAAACAATATAATCTTTGTTTAAAAGGTGATCTTAGTCACTGAATAAAAGAATTCATAAACATGCATTGGCAGATGGTCAACTCATAACATTATTTGCATGAACTTATTAAAAATGCTTATTGACATAGCTGAATGAATTTTTGTATGATTATTAAAATGTGATTTAAAAATAAAACTTCATAATATTAATAACATATTTTTAGCATTTGAAAAACTAATAAGTTTCTTGTGTGAAAATTATTTTGGTGTACCAATTGTAACAAAATTATTAATTAAAGGATGTAAATCATGAAATAATATCACTAAATAACATTAAAGGAGCGAAAATTAACCTCGAATTATCTTAATTTATTCATCAAGCAACCCCTGAAGACAAGAAGGAAATGAAATCAAATATCCCAAATTTTAAAATTCAATATCTCAGTCAACTTTTATCATATTAGAGTCAAACTTTTTTATTTTTTACAATGCGAATACAATCTTCTTAAGTATAGGGACAAAAGGACCATATAAAAAGTCAGATTTAATATTTCTATGAAGTTGAAATTCTAATTTATCAAAGTGCCAAAATATGAATATTTGCATCATTTAATAATTTTTTGAGAGTGGAAGTATATGCCTATGATCAACAATAGTGAAAATACAGATGAGGTAAGGACTTTTATAGGCATGGTGTATAGACTAGTTAGATGGTTATTTAAACATGGCAAAGCGCATGAGGGCTATCAGTCTGAGAGAAGGATATTATGTATATTATAGGCATTTCTGAACTTTTTCCTGAATCCATCCAAGGAAAGACCAACAAGAAAATGTGTAGTGTGCATGAGAAAATTACTTAATAAGCAGACGTCTTATCGTTACATGGAATATGAAGATTTTTCATACACACAGTATGTCTTAATAAACCCCACAATGAACGCAATCTCTAATTATGTCAGTAAAATAAATTTTATTTCAATTCACAGCTGAAAAATGTTCAAAGATTTAGCTCAGTGGATGGGCGCCAATCCATTCTCTAGGAAATTATCCACTTGATAAAAGAGCCATCACATTTGAACTACTGATAAGGGTTTAGAAACAATGGTCATGAGAATATGAAAACAAAAGTGCAGGATTAACCATAGCAGCTGAAACACAGCATTAGCTTACAGATGTAGCACAAAGCTTACAGATGCATAAATGTATCCAGTATTTTTTAAGAAATTCTATACAGAAATATATCACTAAAACTGAAAATGTTAGAATATTAGAAAATATAATTTAAATCCAATCTAAGAACAGTAGAAATTTTGATGATTAATATCTCTTCTATGTTTGTGTTACTTGTTCCCATCATAATAATAATTTCAAATTTGTCACTCATTACTGTCTTTGATTTTGTTGCTTTGTATTACATACATATATTAAATAGTTGAAAAGACCAGATATTTGATTATCCAATAAATTAAATATCTGTAAAAAAAATTCCTCGAATTTCTTTATGATTATTTCTAGGCTTTTATTGAATTTTTATTATTTAAAATTCTGTACAAAATAATTTCAATTAACAGCAGCAAAACAAAAAAATTTTTCAGCCCAATTTGCTTATTTTGTTAAGTAACCAAAAAATTGAATGATTTTTAATTGAAGATTTATACTTTCTTGTCATTATCAAAATTGATAAATTATACTGCAGAAAAAATATTTGCTCAACAGATTTTGGGCAAAATTCTACTGTTTTTCTTTCTATAAAGTATAACCTTTTCTTAAAAACTGCTATTTTCTCTCTATGCTACTAGCTGTTCAATGACATATTGCATTTTTTAGGTACAGTGATGATTTTTTATATAGCATTTATTTTTAGATGACTACCATAATAGCTGCATTCATTTTCCACAACTACAAATAATGGCTTCCTTATAACTGGCTCAGAAAAATATTTATTTCACCCTTGAATAAAAATCAGCAAGTCATCCTATTACATATCCGGTGTATTTGAAATATACTTTAGCTCTGCAAAAGAGTCCCCAAAAGATTTATGGATCTTATTTATTACCAAGAAAGTAAGAATTTATTATTCTGAGATTTTTTTATTCTGTGGTTATGACTTTGCCTTCTGAGGGGGGTTGCCAACAAACTTCTTAAATCATCACAGAGAATACAAAAGTTTTAATCACTTCATCAATTGGTACTTAATCTTGAATTCAAAAGATTCGAAACAGTTGCTTCTGAAAAGTGTTCATTCTGTTGAATGATTGAGAAATGTTGGTTTCCCTTCATTATTCTGTAAAGGTTCCAATACCAAATAATTCTCAGCACTTTGATCATAGCTATCAGTTTGATGTCACTATTGATGGAATAATTTCTAAAACAAATTTGAAAAATTTATTTCTTTAGTTAATCCTTCAAGCATTCCATGTAAATGTTAACATTTTTCAGTTAAGGATTATTGATATCTTGGAAAATCTCAGAACTTTATTATATGCACTAGCATGAAAACTGTTTTTATACACTTTTATTTACGTAGCGTATTCGGAAACTAAGTACCGTTTCATTCTAGCGCCGTTGCAGCGCTGTGGTAGGCGTCCCACGCATGCACACTAGTCTTTCTTGTTCACTGATTTTAAATTGTGGCCATTTTGGTTGTTCTACGTTGTGTTTTCAGTTTGCTGTGCACATTCAAAATGTTTAAGACAATTAGTTCTCCCGTTGACTGTGAGATTCGTGCCGTGATTAAATTTCTGAACGCGAGGAATGTTAAACCGGCCGAAATTTATCGTCAAGTGACAGAAGTTTACGGTGAATACGCGACAAGTGATGGAATGGTGAGAAAGTGGGTAAGAATGTTTAATGCAGGTCGAACAAATGTCCACGCCGAGGCTCGGAGTGGTCGGCCTTCTGTTGTCACCGATGATTTGGTAATGAAAGTTGATGAAGCAATTCATGAGAACAGACGCTTCACAATGACAACTCTTTCAGAGGCATTTCCACAAATTTCACGTATTGTTTTGTTCGAAATAGTGTCTGACCGCTTGAATTATCACAAACTGTGTTCCCGATGGGTTCCAAAAATGCTCACTGATGTTCACAAAACAAAGCGATTTGGTAGTGCCCTGATATTTCTCACGCGGTACAGTGATGAGGGAGAAAACTTTTTAAAACAAATTGTGACAGGTGGAAAAATGGGGGTGTCATTTTTCACCACAATCGAAACAACAATCGATAGAGTGGAGACACACTCATTCTCTGCAAAAACAAAAGTTCAAAGTGACAATGTCATCACAAAAAAACATGTGCACTGTCTTCTGGGATAGGAAAGGCGTTTTGCTTACTGAATTTCTTCCCACAGGTGAAACCTGTCATCACAAAAAATCATGTGCACTGTCTTCTGGGATAGGAAAGGCGTTTTGCTTACTGAATTTCTTCCCAGAGGTGAAACCATTAATGCGGCACGATATTGTGAGACTTTAACAAAATTAAGGCGTGCCATTCAAAACAAACGAAGAGGAATGCTCAGTAAAGGAATTGTGTTGCTCCATGACAATGCTCGGCCCCCCATACTGCTGGTGTCACTCAATCGTTAATTCGACAGTTTCATTGGGAGCAGTTCGATCACCCGCCGTACAGCCCGGACTTGGCGCCGTCCGACTATCACTTGTTCCTGCACATGAAGCGCGAGCTTGGTGGCAAGCGCTTTGGAGCTGACGATGACACGAAAAATGCTGTGGAGTCGTGGTTATCGAAACTGGCGGGAAGTTTCTTTGACGATAGTATACAAAAACTGGTCACCCGCTATGACAAGTGTTTGATCATTGGCGGAAACTATGTTAAAAAATAGTTTAAGACAACATGTATTTTCATGTAAAAATAAAATTGGATTTGAAAAAATTGTTTTACGATTTTTTTTTCAAAACGGTAATTAGTTTTCGAATACGCCTCGTAGTTCACTCATGGTGTTTCACAATGGGTGAAATTTTGTCATCGATTTTTAACCTATTTCTTGATAAGCTATCAAGTTCAAATTTTGTGCATACACTTGTTTGTTGATGACAATAGAATGTTATAAAATAAATTTTTTCAAAATCCAATTCAGATTTTATTTAATGTTTAAACGGCTTTTTGCCCTTGTCCTCATTTAATGAACAAACTAAGAATTTTACTGTTTGTACCATCGTACAGAGCAGAAAAACGTCTTTCCAATGAAAATTGTACAAAAACTATAGTTTAACTTCTGAATTTCTAGCGAATTTTTGAAAATCGCTCGACATTTTAGATTATTTGACGTTTTTTATTTCAAATTTCAACACCTAAAATTGTATAGGATATAAAGTTTCAAAATTTTCACAGATTATAAAACAAACATTTCGCCCTTTTTAAAACAAGAATGATAAAAAATATTTTTGGGGCAATTTTCTATTTTTTTTAAATGTGTTGCAGATCGAAGAAAAACTGTTTTGAGTTCGCGATGCTGGCACATTTAATGAGGCAGTTTGTCATCTTGGTGCAATTACTGACAAATAGATGACATTCGTTTTTTCATTTTAGCTGCATGTAAAACGTTCGTTGCAACATTATTATTACATGCAATTTCCGAAATTGAATATTCAAAGTGATTTTGTTATTCTTTGAATGACATTTAGTTATTTTTCTTTATTTCTTATAATTCCTTGACTGTGTTTCAATAAACACTGAAAATTGGTAATATGTAATTCATCATTGATAACATGTAACTGAGACTAAAAGAGAGAAAATAAAATAAAATTAAAAAAAGGTTTTCATACAGCAAGCTTTTATTAAAAATGAATATCATAATTAATGCACAGAAAAGTAATTTATCATACAGTTTAATTAGAATAACATATAATTCTATTTACAGAATTTATCTACAATTTGATATCGTGGACAATAAAAGTATGGGATGCTTAAATAAGAAAATCTATTAATTTAATTGCATTATTATTGGGTAGAGGTGAGCGAACTTTTTTCTTATGCGCATGCGTATTAATTATTGTGGTGTAGTTGTCGTTTCTCCCGACACATCCGTCTTTCGAGCGTAGGGAGGTGAGGATATAATATATGCTGTGTGATGTTCAATATGATTTGCTGTGTGCTCTTTTTATTCTTTTTTCGTTAAATAAAGTGTGTTGTCCTAAATCGATGGATTTTTTACTCTGAATATGGACCTCTGAACAACAAATGGTAGCAGAGCTTCGTGGTTATATCAAGAAGAACTCGATGCAAAATACCAAATAGAAATCGAAACTGTCTTAGTGAAAGCCAGAAATGGAGAAGTGGAACGTTCCCGAATTAACTGGGAAGAACTATTTTATTTGGGCATTGAAAATTAAAGCCGCCTTATCATTGAAAAGACTTGACCCAGGAATTTCGAGTATAGAACCTGAGAACTTAAATGAGAAAGATGAAAGACTGTGGAATGAGAAAAACGCTGACACCGTAGCGTATATAAAACTTTCACTATCGGATCAACAGGCGCTTCAGTTTTCCGCAGAAGAGAATGCAAAAGTACTTTGGGAGAAAATAAAGTCAACATTTATAGGAAAAGCCGAAGATCGAAAAATAGATGGCGGTAATGAGTTAAAAAATTTAGAAATGAAGTTGCATGAGTCGGCTAATGATTATATCGCAAGAGCGAGAGGAATAGCAACTAAGTGTCAATTGCTAGGACTAGAAGTATCTCCGCGGGAACTGGTGTTTTACACAGTCCGTGGAATATTCTCTCGAATTAGGGAAATTTTAAAAACCGAGTGTGAAAAACAATTGATGAAATACTCGAAATACTCCGCGAGGAAGAGTCTACACACAGTTCTACACACAATGATCTGGTGGAACCAACGCTGAGGTACTCATATCAAGGAGAAATAAAAATTATAATCCAAGAATTTGTTACATTTGCCGACGGCCTGGTCACATCACGAAAGATTGTTACTGCAGAAACAAAAGAGTCCAAAAAGTAAGTTATCCAAAGGTAACAAAGAAAGAAAGAAATCACAACCTACAAGTGAAGTGTGAATGTTTCATCTCGCTCTGATGAAAGAGAAAGTGATTTCGCTCTTCAACTTAGGTGTGAAACAAATGATGTATGTGACAAAATTATGACAAAATTTGGTTGTTGGATAGTGGTGCAACTAGACACATGGCAAAAGACTCCTTTTGGTTTCAGAATATTATATCAGAGGTGAGGAAGATTTACTAGGCAGGTAAACATTCAAAAATATTTTCAGAGGGTATTGGTACTATTAAAGCAAAAACTATAAGTATAAAATATTCTAGTTCTGTTAATTTAACTATTAGTAATGTTAGTTATGTTCCAGATTTAAGAAATAACTCATTGTCACTCACTGCATTAATGGATAAAGGATGTAAAATTGAATCAAGGAATAACTCTGCATTAGTTTTTAGTAGGTGTAATCCGTTACTTTTTAAAGCATTTAAGAATAACGGTAGGCTTGAAGTTAATTTAGAACCATATTATAATCCTGAATGTTGCATTGCTAATGATTGTACTGGTAATAATTATGAACTTTGGCATAATAGGTGGTGCCATTTAAATCCAAACTATATGCTTAAGATGAAGGAATATATTGATATTAATGATGTAAGTGATTTTAAGTGTGAAACTTGTGACATAAGTAAAATAACTAGAAAAAGTCATCCAAATATTGACATTATTCAGAGTTCAGAAATTTTAGAACTAATTCATTCGGATCTGTGTGGTCCTGTTCAAACTGAATCAATTGGTGGGTCTAAGTATTTTATGATTTAGTGGATGTTTGGTGGGTCTAAGTATTTTATGATCTTAGTGGATGATTTTTCTGGAATGTATTTTACTTATTTTCTTAAAAGTAAAAATGAAGTATTTGATACATTTTCTAAATTTAAAGCTAAGTATGAAAATTTAACTGGTAAAAGAATTAAACGTTTGAGAACAGACAATGGTTTAGAATTTGTAAATGAACAATTAGATAATTATCTTGCTAATTCTGGTATTTTTCATGAAAAACCTATTCCATATAATAGTGAAAGTAATGGGAAAGCTGAACGGGCAAACAGAGTTCTTTTGGAAAGAGCTAGGACATTACTATATGAGAGTGAGCACCCGGTAAAATTCTGGGCAGAAGCAATTAATTTTAGTACTCAAGTATCAAATTTAACACCCCGGAAAGGAAAAGAAAAAAATTCCTATAGAAATGTGGACTGGTAAAAAACCCAAATTAAACTATCTTAAAAAATTTGGATGTGTGGCATACTTTCACATTCCGAAAATAATGCGAAACAAATTCAATATACCTGGAAAAAGAGAGATAATGTTAGGATATGCTAGAGAAAGAAAAAGATATTGTATTTATGATATAGCAAGTAATAAAATAATTGAAGAACGATCGGTTAAATTTAACGAATCTTTAAAAGGTAGTAATTATATGGGAAAAAATAAAACCATAGAAACTTGGGATATTGAAAAATAGGAATATCGTGGAAGGAAAACGAAGTAGATCAGGAAACAAAAAGTGAAAAACCACACCTCGAATTAGTCGTTATGGAAAATACTCAAGCAAGCGAATATACTGACTCATCGCATTTCGAAATCGCCGACATGAGCTGTTGTAGTGGGGGCGATGATAGGGGGAATGAAATCCAGACATCTGACAGCTATGAAAAAAATAATGAAAATGGAGATGAAATACCATTAAGACGATCGGAGAGGCTCAAATCTAAACAACTGTCGTCAAATATAATCAGTAATGTTCCGAACGATTTTTCAGACGCAAAACATAGTGCTAATTGGCATGACTGGAAATCAGCAATGGAAAATGAATTAGATTCATTACATAAACACGGAGTGTGGGAAATAGTAGAAAGGCCTGAAAAAACAAAATTAGTAAAAAGTAAATGGGTATATACTTTGAAGGAAGGATACTCTGGGGAAGTAAAATATAAAGTGCAATTAGCAGTGGCTGGGTTTAATCAAATAAAAAATGGGGATTACACTGAATCATGTTCACCAGTTATTAACATTGAATGTTTTAGATTATTGCTTGCACTTTCAGCTAAATTAAATTTGACTGTTAAATTTTTTGATGTAAAAACAGCATATTTGTACAGTGACTTAAACGAGGATGTGTATATGACTCCTCCACCTGGTTATGAAAAACTGATTGGATAAAGTAAAGTATGTAAAGAAAAGTATTTATGGGTTGCCTCAATCGCGTAGAAATTGGTATATGAAAATAAAAACTGAATAAGAAAAACTTGGACTGGTACAATTAGCATCTGATAATTGTATATTCATTTATAATGATACCAAAAACATTTTTGTACTATGTTTGTATGTTGATGATTTAGCTGTATTCTGTAATAATGAAGAAATGCTTGAAAATACTGTTTCTAAAATTAAAAATGCATTTGAATTCCATGAAAATATTAATTCAAAATTTTTGGGAATGCAAATAGAAAAACTTGAAATTGGTATATGTTTGTCTCAAACAGAATATATTGAATCCTTATCGACCAAACACAATCTAGAAAACTGTATAGCAGTAAAAACGCCAATCGTTAAAGGGGAAGATAAAGGCTTTTCATGTACAAATGAAAAGATTGATACAACTTTACATCAGGAATTAATTGGGGAACTTTTATATTTAGCGAATAGAACGCATTCCGATATATCTTTGGAACAACTTATTTGTCACAATTTAATCGTGCACCAGAGAAAGGGCATTATCCCCAAATAGCATTACTATTTTAACTATAATCGTTGTTTCCTTCAATGAAGATTGAGATTAGACTCTGTCCAATCTGAATTAAAAAACATCTTTTTTTTTGGCAGACATTTTGCAGCTAAACTAAAGAAATAAATCCAAGAATATTTTTTAAATAAATTTAGGTATTTTATATTTATTTAGCAGCATACATAAGCAAAAAATATGTGCATTAAATTTTGTAATGTTATGTTCTTATACTGCTAGAATTAGCTTCATGATTATGCTAGAGAAGAACTTTGAAAATATTATTTACTAATAATAAATAAATTTTGAGGGAAGAAGCAACATTAAATTATATGAATAACATTAAAATAATTAAAAACTGAATTACAATAATCAACGATATTTTGGCGAATATAATTATATTAAATGGTTAGCCCAGATGACTGATTACTATTTTGTTTTTATTTTACTGCAAAATGCACATAAGGCATTTATTAAAAAGGAAAAAATTTTTAAAAGATTTTGTGGTAAAATCCTACTATACGCTACGGCCTAGGCCCGATTTTGAAAATTGCTGCCAACACCAAAATGACCCGTTTACTGCTCATCATCATGTCGCCAAATCCCGTATGTACCATACATAGAGGCTATTCTAACCTCCATGGTACCATATACTATGATTAAACCGATTTTGTTTTATACAAGACTACGTATTTTCTTTAGTTCAGCATGCACTGCACATGCGCGTCTCTCGATTCTCGAAGTTACTGGAAACCAAAGCTTCTGGAAACTTGCTTTGCCTTTCTAAAAGACAGTCTGATTGGAGCTGCGCAAATTGGCTCTGTGCCAGCTTCTCGTATGATCGCTAGGGATCGCTTCCAACGTGGGCACTAAACTCGCGTTTTTTGGGGGGATCGCTGTATGAAATTCCCTGACTTTTCCAGATTTTGACTAAAATATTTAAATTCCCTGACTTTTTCCGGTTCTCCCGGTTTTCCAGGTAGCGTGGCAACCCTGATGTATTGTAAATATCTTGCTTATTAGTTTCAACATCACATTACACTGAATTTTACTAAAATGAACCATACTGACATTTGTTGCATTCCCAATTACATTGTAGAATCTTATTTGATTCCACTGTCATTTCTGTCAAATAAAAGCAGTTATTTAGAAAACATTTTACTATGTATCTTAAATTTGTTTACTTCATGATGTATCTTTTAAACTACTTATTTTCACAAAACACTTAATCTGAATTCAACTTTGAACTTATTCTCACCAAAACAAGCAATATAATTTTCGAATATAGTCCCTTCTTTAGATTACTAAGTACTAAAGTAAACGGCAGTGCAAAAGAAATTAATAGAATTAAAATGTGTCCATGCTGAAATTTTGCATGAACCTATTCTTTCTTAGCACACTCTTGTTTCGCTCAATGTTCTTGCGCTTCGGTAAAGGAAAGAAATTTATTAACAACATTTTGCTCTTTTTTTTTTTTCCTTGCACAAAACTTTATTTAATTGCTATGACAAAGATTTTTCAAACTTTCCGCAGCTTTCTTAACAACCTTATCACCAATTAGAACTCTACAGCCCCTCTCCTCAAAGAAAAAGACTAGCATCCTAATGGATCTTCAGCCATTTTATCACCATATTTATTCCCTCATGTATCAATCAAACAATGGTCACACATAATATTTTCTGTAGAATTCTGTAACATGGGAGAAATTAAAATCCATTGAAAGAAAGTTTAATTATAGATTAAAGGGAGATAGTAGTTTTCAGCCTTCAATAAATCATGTCTACAAATTTATATTTGAAACGTATATTGTAACAAACCACAATAAAACTGGGTGAAAATTTAGCTTACAGCAAGAAAAACATGTACCTTTATATTTTGCAATTTGCATCAGATCTAGTGTTTAATATTTAAATGGTAACATAAAGACAGTTATTTCTTCACAGGAGAATCATATAGACAGCTTTTAAATATCCCATGTGCTTTATAAAAGCTACAGAAGTAGAAGGAATGTAAAGCAATTATGTATATTCCAAAAAGTTGCTGAATTTTTTATATAGTCTTTATAATGACATACACAATGGTCTTACTTTTGTCATACTACCTGCCACTTGCAATTTTGTGAGATAAATATAGCTAAGAATCATATTAGTTCAGCAAATAAAAATTGAAAAATTTATAGGCTAACACAAGATCTTTACAAGGTTAGAAAAAGGCCAAAATAAAATATTTTCTCCAAGCAATAGTGTTCAAAAAGTTTTCACATTACCTATAAACATGAGCTGGGTACGGAATGTCAGGCTTATTCAAAAAAATGCGCAATAATTCAGCACAGATAATGCCAACTTGTTTTTCATCAATACTTTCCATAGTTTTGGCATGAGCACCCACAATCCATCCAAGTAAGGTATTAGGCTGTTTCCATACTACATCAAATCCTGAAATTCCACGTACCCACGGGTTCTATATTTTCCATTAAATAAAGAAATGAAAATGTCAGTGAGATGTACAGGATGAATATAAAAGATATTTTCAAAGCGCATGAAAAATTTGAATGAAATTAAAGTCATATTTTCTGCTCAAAGGATACATTATATAATTTTCTAAAAATAACATACAGTAACCCTCCCAACTTACATAAATTCAAACTGTAGTATGCAAAAGCTACAACATTCAAACTGAAGTATGCAAAAGCCACAACATTCAAACTGAAAACTAGCAATTAGAAATAAGGACTCTACAATGAATACCTCCTTTCCCCAACCCTTAGTTCTTGCAATCAAACAATATTTACACAGTTCATTTAGTCACTTGCTTAACACTATTATAATAATATTAAACAAGTGTTACTTGTTGGAGATACTAAAGCAACAAGAATCAACATAAGTTGAAGAAACATGCAGGGCATTCAAGATTATCTTTCCTAGTGAATGAAAGCTTCCAAAGTTTAGCTTGTTTCTCCATTTCTAAAGTGTCTCCTGCACTGCCAAGCAGACAGAATGATACACATCAATCAAATCTTTAATACTGACAAGATTTTGGTGGAAGCCATGACAATTCCATGAAATCAGAGTGGCCATTATGACTGATATTTGCTCTTTTTGTGCTGTGTGCTAGTTTTTCGTGGAAGTTGACTTTTCAGGATGCCCAATCCGTCTTTCATGACCATCTCAGAATCCATAAGATCTGAACCGATACTTCCACATGAGTCTGTACTTTGATTTCTGAGAGATTTCATAACGTTGTTTCCTTTGGCTTTTCCTGTTTAAGATTTGGTTATTAATACTATTGATGGAATTGATCTCTGATCTGTCTTTTGTTGTACATTTTGAACTGGCTACTTATTTTGCACAAAGGTTGACATTTGCATGCCTATTGATTTCACAGATTCTGACACATTGCTTACGGTATATTTTTGCATGGCTGCAAATCTGATACTTATTTTCTTGCTCCTGCATATGAGATGTTCTTTGTTACTTTCATCACCTGCACTTACCTCTGATTTCCATTTGGTACATAGTCTAGAGAACTGTATCTCAACCCGTTTTATTCTTAGGACCGGTAAAATATTTCAGTGTTTTATTGTCAACCGGTAAGATTAGTAATTTGGACTATCGACATAAACAAAATCGTGGAACTTAAACAACTGGAAGGACCAGAAAATAGTGTTTGTGGACCGGCAGTTATTCTGTTTTGTGTGCAATTTTGCACTTTTGGGTATGTTCATACAATACATATTAAAATTATATATTTTTACATCTATGCATCAAACAGCCACTTTATTGCATTGCCACTGCTCGAAACCTTTCATTAACAGACATTGTTCAGCCAATTAAAGTGGGACTGACACAACAGTGTGGTATGGAGTGGCAAGGTTGATGGAACCTCTCTGGTACAACGACAGTACGTGCAGGCAGAAAGACTTAGCAGACGCAAAACAAGACATCTGTTTACTTTCCTGAGTAGAATGGTGCATCACTGGAGTACCTAGGTGCAAAGACCTTACCTCCATCGAAAAATAGATTATTTGGAATATGTCAATGTAAGTACAAAATTAAAAGATCTAAGATCTTATGCAAAAGTCTATAAATGTAGAGAAAATTTCATAAACGTCACAAGTCCATAAAGTAATCATGAATATTGAGCAGTAAGTAAAAATATTGAGCTGGGGACATGTGATGACATGAGAAAAATACGAGCACAGGCAGTTATGAAAACATAGGGCACATAATATTAAGATTTTAACATAATAAAGACAAAATTACATCATAAACTGAGAGTCCAAAGTAGTCAAAGTTCCAGCACAAATTTTAAATTATATACATATTGAAAGATGGTTCAAAAAGAGTAAAAAATGTCAGAAGTCTAGTTTCCATTTATACTACAAAAATTTCCACTAAAAATTTCTTCTAATATTTTATGTTTGTCTACTTTGTCCTTCTGTCTGTGACAATTTTGATTAATTTGTAAATACAGAAGTCCAGAAATCCGCTATGCTTGGGACCAGAGGTTGTACGGATTTCAGGACAGAAAAGCCAAATCATAATATTCAGACTAAAAGTGCAAAATAAATAAGGCATATTAGATACATTTACTCAAATTATTATGTACAATAATATACATTATTACATTATTTTATTATATGCTTTAAATTATTATATATATATATTATATTCTTCATTTATATTACAGGAATATTTTAAAGCATGAAGGACATATACAATAGAGACATGTAAAAATAAGGCATACTAGTAAAGCATAAAATATTTCTTTTTTTACTTGTTTCAAACATTTTTTTGATAGAGGTTTGTTTTAAAACTTAAGATGCTCGAGGATAAGTTTTTTTTTTTTTGTAAATTCTACAGGGTCATAATCTCTTGCTCTGTGACACAGCTTTGTTGTACAATTGTTTTAGGTATTTTTCACCATGGTCCAAACCCTCATTAAAAGATATTTTCTCACTCCTATCAAATTCATTATCTGTGTCGGTGTCGGAATCGTTTTCTTGCTGTGGCGACTTCAAAACAGAGCCAATGATTTCATCATCGGTTATCCGATATGCCAGTGTTGGCTCATCTGAACGCATCATCCATACTAAAAATTTCTTCTGGGCTAAGATCTTTTTTCCGCCACTAACACAAAATCATTATTATTTGGTAATTATGACATCATTATTGGATAAATATTTTTTCTTCGGTATTTCTTTCTCCATTCTGCGGTTTCTGGAACCTATAAATTCAATGTTTATATTTTGAGAGGTAGTGCGCATTTCAGGAGTTGGTGGATTTCAGGTCGGCGGATTTTTGGTATTTGACTGTATACTTCAAATTTCTGACTTTTACACAGGCAGCAAAATCAATAATTACAAGGTTACTCTAGTGTTGCTTTCTTGTTATTCATTGACATACTCTGTAATTATCCAGGATGTTTCCTTACAGAGGTATGCTTACAAACTGTTGACTGTAACAGCCCACTGTGAACAAACCTAAGCAAGCATACACTTATACTTTTAATGAAGAATCAGAGCATCAGTTTTCCTTTATAAATCATAAAGACAAATATATATGATAATTATGCAACAAAAGTGTAGCGATTGCAAAGAAAATTAATCTTGAGAGACAATTTAAAACGGTGCATCCAAAGTTTGACTCAGATTATCCTGAACTTTATCATTAAAGTCATTGATTTTGAGGCAACAATCTACTTTACCAAACTGTTGGAAACATCAAAGGCAGCAACAATCACATGCTCATAAGTTTCATGTATACTTACTAAGAAAAAAAAAAAGCCATATATAGATGAAGCAAAGCTGCAGAATTTTTGAAGTTTTAAAAATAAAAACGAAATTGATTTGGCAATAAATACGATGCAGTTGTCAGCTAGAACTGTTACAAGGAGAACTGAAACAATCACAAGCTACTTAGAAACCCAACTGATAAAAGATATGAACAAATGTGTATTTCCCCCCTAACAACTGGACAAATCAAAAAAATATAACAGTGGCAATAAGTTCCAGGATGGCCTTTGATGATTTTACCATAATAGAAGAGTTTCCAAAAACTCTACCGTTTAAATAGTACACATGAGGAAAGAATTTATTTTGTGCAATAAAAAGTTTTTAATTGACACTAAAATATTGACTGAGAAATTATCTTGAATAACAACTGATGGTGTGCAAGCCATGACAGGGAAGAATATTGGAATATTGCTTAATGCCAACAAAATCCTTTTCTTCCAAAATTTATTGCATATCATTGCATTATACACCAGAGGTCACTGTGTGCAAAAATCATTGAATTCCAAGATGTAATCGCTTTGTTACAAAACTAATGAGTTTAATAATGAAGACAAGTGGAGAGCAACATAGACTAAACTGCTTTTGGAAAATGATGCAGATTCACAATTTACCGATCTTCTTTCGCACACTGAGGTTCACTGGCTGAGCTATGGAAACATGCTTAAGAGATTTATCAATTTGTTACCACAAATTAAATAGTTTCCAAATCGCAAGGAAAAAAAAGCTACGAACAGCTGGAAGACAAAAACTGGTTAACAAATTTGGCTTTTTTGACCGATTTAACATTGAAACTTAATGAGTTAAATTTGAAATTATAGGGCAGGAATAATCACATTGCTGATATGATCAGCGCTATCAATAGCTGAATAAATTGTATTTTCTTAATTATATTTAACAAATGATTCATTCATTTTGTACCTTGATTCTTTTTCCTAATATACATTCATACTGAAATTGGATACATTAAAAGCTGGCAGAAATTTTCATGTGTGATGAATAAGAAAGCCAACCTTCAATACGAAATCTTCCATCATTACGCCGAGAGGGTTAAATTGAGAAGGGTGGCAGATTAAGATCGAGAAGCAGTTTCAGTTAAAAAATCTCCAGAGGACAGCCTTTTGATGTGGTTTGGTTCACCTATACAGGATTGTATACATAGGGAAGCTGACTGTGATACCGAAAGGCCTGTGTTCAAATCTCAGAGAAGGTATGGATGTAAATTATCTGTCCCTTCATAGGAGGTAATGGTGGCTGCCTAGTAGGTGCTTCCACAATAAAATGGCCCCCTCGGCTTTAG
>KK115269.1:94085-117918 GCA_000611955.2 Stegodyphus mimosarum | reverse complement strand
TATATATATATATATCTTTGTGTATTAAAAATGGTAATACTTTCTGAAAATTTCCTGATAGATTTCTAATTACCAGAAATTGAGGTGGATTTTTTGTTCTCGTCATTTGTCTTAACTTTTTTTGAAATAGGAACAGTTTTATTTTTGTTCATTTGTTTGTAAATTAGAAGCCAAATTTAAAGAAATAAAAGATTTGGATCCAGCAGCCCCACCCACCATGCAGTACAAAAAGGGGAGATGGATTCGTGCACCAGATTTAACTGGCTCTATATGCAATCTGAAGCTCCACAGTCAGCTCTTTTGAAAATTTATCCCCAGGCCACTGACCCTAAGAACAAGTGACCAGCTGACTGACACTAACAGGGATAGCTAAGTGTCTCCTGTTTCAGTCTGAAGCACATGTCAAAGCAATGTGTTGGGGACAGTACGTCGCCCTTCAACTACCAGTATCCTCCTCTTCATTCAGCCTTATAGGTCACAATGCATGGCAAGCGTGCAGGTAGTTTTTTCTGCATGAGAAACTAGAAATAAAGAGATGTAACAGAATCTCACTTTGAGCCCCAACCTCCAAAAAGGAAAATCACAAGAGAGGAAGAAATGGAAAACGAAAAAACCAGGGAAAATGATAAGCAAAGATCACTAAGGTTCCAAGATCTTGACCACCATCTCACCAAAAAGGGTGATGATTCCTTGAGGGACCTCGGGATACACAAAGATATATAAAGTATCTCGGGATTGCCACCCTGTACTCACAATGAGTGAGCCCCTGAGGGGGGCTCAGGAAATAAAATGATTTATTTTGACAATGAACATGATAGTCAAAAAGTAAAGTATGTGCATCTGAAAGCATGAAAGGGCAGTATGATGCTGGAGGACATGATCATTACCAACAAGAAGGTGGGCCTGATTTCAAAGATGGAAAAACTATTGTCTCACTGAATTGAGGATCTCAGACCAAAGCAGATACTATTAAATTTTTTTACTATCCAGGAGAAGCTAGGTTTTTGCATAAAGATTTACAAGAGAAAGTCAGCATTAGATTTAAAATTAGAGCAGGATGGCCTTGAACAATTCAATAATAAATCTAGACACCATCAAAGTCACAAGTAAAGCAGGAAGTAAATTTCTGGAACTAATGGTAGAAATAACTGAAGAGAAGGAATATTTCCCTCAGCAAATGCCTAATGTTGACAAAATAGCTCCATTTTGGAGGATGCCGATAACATGGATATTTATTGCAAAAAGGATAGATCTGTATTTAGATTCAAGGTCCCCAAAAGAGGATCACTGTTATAATGGACATTAAGATTTCACGGAATCTGTAACTAACAATCACCTACAATGTGCCATCCCCAGAGACTGTGGGCCTTTAAAAATATTAACCTAATAGCCCTCTTCCTAATCTGGAAATCAATACAAACACTTGGATTACACATGTGCTGTTTGTAGACTGATAAAACGATCATTTCATTCTCCAAGTGAAGGAACATCATCCAAGGTATACTCAAAATGCTTCACCTCCTGGACAATGACCTTTCCTACACAGAAGAGTTTAATGATTCATTTTGATGTAACCATTACAGTCTATATATGAAGGTGCTATTGTGACTTTCAAAGCCTACTATCAGCAGCATAGATTTTTTCTCAAGCAATTAAGGTCTCTTGATAATGGTAAGGGCATTACTCTATATGATATCTGAAAGAATTATAATATCCTTCACATTATATTAAACAATAGGGGTGGCATTAGATAAAATCTCACAGACATTAATAAATACTGCATGGAAGAATCTTTGACCAGAAATACTACAAAATTGTTTAAAGAAAGGAGAGCAGACAATGACTTTTATGGTTCACGAGATGAACAAGAATTACAAGAAATGGAGAAAGATGTGTAAGCAATTCTCAAAGCAGTTAGAGTTAGCACTGTTTTGCATAACAATAGCTAGCTTCTTTTGAGTCCTCATGCAGCAGTTACTAATAATGATCTTATTCAATTGGCATTCTATAAAGGTAAGGGGTGTCTACAAAGTCTTTGAAAAACTTTATCCTATTATTATGGGCACCTTATAAGAGAAAAATAATTTAATAAGTAAGACTAATAAGTAATCTTATAAGAGCAAAATGCTGTAAATTTTTGTAGTGTTGTTATTACACATATCATTTTTCCCTAATAGTTTGTTTTGGTTTAATATACATATAAACTGAAAATTTGGGAATCTGAAAACCCTCATGTCACAAGCAAGTTAAAGTGGTGCAGCTTGTAAATGAACATATAATGAACGACAAGGTTTAGAATAACTTTTCTTCCATAAGCAAATAATCACAGCCAGAGTTGAACCTCAATAAATTGATTAATTACATTTTCCCAGGTAAAACCGTCAAGCAGAAGTCATTTTTGAGCCATGCTTCCACATTGGGCACTGTATGTTTGCAGTTTTCTTGATAGAGCATTCCCAACACACGGATCAGGAAGGTTGGACCTATTCCACGGCCACATTTCCCTAACATAACCCTTTTGGACATTTTTCTGTAGTGCTAGGTAAAAGACACTGCTTACCACTCAAAACATTCAAACACTGCAGACCTGAAGAAAAGAATCAATCAATGCCATTGCAACTACCAATTTATGCCATACTACACGGATAGAGCTGGAATATCGGCTTGATATTTTTGCATGCAACAAATGGTGCACATGTCAATATTATGTAACTTGTGTCCCTTGTCATACGAACCTTGCTTATGAAATTGTGCCAGTACCAAAGGTTAGAGCTAGCACTGTTGCACCATTCCCAAAGCTGTTAAAAGTTGTTCAGGGACTTTATGGACACCCTGTAGTAGAGGTTAACCACCGACTCAAAAGGATAAGAAATTTACAATAAAAGGGCTATTCAAGGTTTTTAACATAATAGACAAGGTGCTAGCAAAATTAAAATCAATGGATCCAAACACAGAGCATTTCAACAATGTCAGTTGCCATATGCATTTTAATAAGCTTCTTCTTCTTCGGGTTGAGTTTGTCAGATAACAGGAACCTCTGCTAAATAGCATTCTATGCCAAATGCACCAAACCCAATGCTTCCTAGTTCGATTCGTTTGGGTCACCCACTTTGTTTATAAAGTCTGATAGCCCCTTAGCAGAGCTGAGGTGTAACTTTTTAGTGTTCAGAATACCTAAAGTAGTCAACCCATTATCAGAAGTTCAAGGTCAGTAGCCTGTTTCTCCGATAAATATATTTCAGGTTGTCCCTGAATGAGTATAGCTATCTCGACCATCATAAGAGCCTCCCTGAAGGTATAACCTCCAGGTCTGTTTCTTTGGCAGTCTTCAGGGCTGTATTTTGCTCCATCCTTTGAGATTGCCTTTTGTCCCCTTTCCCCTTGGGTTTTTCAACTCAAGCACCTTTGGCAATATTCAATTCTCGGGCACATTTCTTTCTTTTTTTTTCCCCTCCAGACAGTCTCTTTTTAATTTTGATTTTCTCTTGAGAGGCAGTTATGCAACAGCTTCCTGCTCTTCTTCAGATGTTGATTGAGTAACTTGAGTAGAAGTCATTTCTACTTCACTCGATGAAGAATTCGTTTCTGCTCCTTCGATTGATTTCCTCTGGGTTTCCTTGTTTTGAGAAGAAAGGTCTACCTCAGAAGTTTTCAATGCAAAAGCAGAATTTTTAGTTATATTGTCGTTTTCAGCCATATATAAACTAAACACGAAAGTACAGAATAAAAAAGGTCCACCTAATTGCCTATTGTTGGATAAGGCAAAATACTGTAGAACTTGCCAGGCATTCTAGAGGCTCTTGTTAAGACACTATAACTGCAGTGTCGTTCCCTTAGGCATGGGTCGTATAACACCAGGATTACAGGAGGGGGTTCACGGCTTTATTGTTTGAAGCTATCCCGTCAGATAATACAGGATATGTGGCTATCCACCTCCTGCCAAAGCACCTGGTAGCCATTCAAGCCCCAGGTTAATAAGCTTAGCAACACAATATATAATGTACTCCCAACTTGTTTGTGAGATAGTGCTCACAACAATATCAAAATGACAATTCAGACAACCTTGACTACCCTCAGCTTTCAACACTGAGCAAAGCAAAAGTTGTCATAGGACAGTATTTCTCTTTGAAACCATTCAACTTTAGCACAAATTCTCCCACTGTGGAGCCAAATTAGCCGTTTTGAGACATTTTTATCTGAAAAGTGTTATTTCAGTTTCAGTTTATAGTTTATATATCCAAGTATATATTCCGGGCAGATCCTAGCAGGGGGCAAGATGGTGCAAAGCAAATGGGTGGACAAATTTAAGGATGGCAAAATGATTATCAAACATATATTTCTGTAAAAAAGGTTAGCCAATTTTAATTTGCACATATCGGCCGATGGTCTAAGATCAGTACTGTATATATTGCTGCATGATATTTCATTCTCAGAGTAATACTATATAAATTATATATATACACACACATACATACAATAGTAATAAATATAGCAGTGTCTTACAAAGTTACATTTCAACATATCACAAAGTTGATTTACACAAAGTTTTTTATCACAAAGTTTTACGTATATTCAGTCTTGTGACATTCTATAGATCCTTATTTTAAAATACCATATGTAAAATCACAGAGATTCAAGGAAATAAATTATTCCTGCATACCATGTCTATAGAAAATAAAAATATTCCATTCAATAAATTGTACCACTTATAATTAGTCACATATGACATGTAAAATGATAATTTGCACAAATTTAATCATATACAGAAGATATCTGTGCTTATTGTATTTCAAATAAACAAAAGTAGAAAGCTTTTAATGCTACTTGAATTTAAAATTTGAGCTTTCATTTGGTAAACTAACATGTTTTTAGTTTTTATATGATAACTGAGCCAAATTAAAATAAGAAGTAAGAAATTATCACTGTAGTTATTGTTTCTGTTCAGTTTTCTACAAGGTTTTCTACAAAAAAAAAATTCTGCATACAGTTTTCAGTGTTTCAAGAACAATAATCTACTAGTATAGCATTTTCAAAACTGTGTGTGAAGAATTACATATCATCAAACAGATTAAAGCATTTGTTGCATCTAAGTAAACAAACATTAATGACATCTTGTATTTATCTTTTAATACACTGACTGGCATGAATGTTTTTATTCAGCCATGAAGTTTTTTGTCATTTGATATACATTACCTTATTACTTAAAATATCTATTTCCTTATGTTCTTTAAGGATTTATATATTATCTTAAAGAATCAAAGTTTGTAAAAACCGAATAAAAAAACAGTTATACAAATTTAGCTAATAAATGCTGTTTAATTACACTTCTTCAGAAGCAAATCCAAAAAGATCATCTCACTTAGTAGCTTAAAAACTTTTAATAATCGTGTATCGTCCATTCATTTGCTTCTTCCACGTTTTCTGGGAATGTTTCATGATTTTCCTGGTTACTTTGAGGAAGGGGTTTAGAGAAGAATGACGGATTTTATTGATAAAATGCTATTCTATGCATTTTAAATAACAAATTGCAGTCTTAAAAACCGGGATTTGTTTAATTTAATGCTATCCAGATAAACAGTACATGAAGTAATGCAAAAAATAAAGTAAGTACCAATCATCTATAAAAAATATTAGGCTTTCAATAGATATACGCAAAGCATATCAGACATATGATCCTATTTATGAAGAGGCACGCAAAATGAAAGTGGTAATATACCTTAACTCAGTACTGTAACAAACCATAACTAACGTTCTCCCTTCATTCTGAAGGTGAGTTTGTTCAGAGGACCCTGATTTTCTCTCCGCAATATTGAAACCTGGATTCTAACCATAGTTGCTGAGTACAGGAAAAAACAGTCAGTAACTCTGGAATAGCTATAACATAAAGGTGTGCAACCCAGTTTCATCTGCAATTCTATGTTTGTTGTAAATTTTTTGTTTGTTAATAAAATATGTTAATTTATGAGTCGTCAATATGCGAGGAAATTTTCCTTTCCAGGCTACAATACTAGATAAAAATAAGCTAATCAATACTAGAATAAATTAGACATGGATATTTTTTAAATATTTTTTTCAATTTTTATGAAGTTTTAAAGAAGTGTGGCGGATGACACAAAGATAAGAAATTCATGTATGTGGTCCACCGCAGGTCGTAGTGTTTGAGCTGTTTCAGGTTTTTAGCTCATCCAGTCATTCGAATGATGTCAAAATTAGTTCCTAGCCAAAATGTGTGGCCAGATATCAATAAATCTATTCCAAACAGAACAAGAAGCGGTGTATTTCATTTCAAAAAGCTAAAATATGAAAACATACTCCAGTGTTTTTACAATCATTTAGAGAAATTTCTATGCAATTTCAACATATTCATTTAGATCTCAATGGCCTACTTCCTTCAAATGGATTCAAATATTGTCTTACAGCTACCAATCAGTTTACTAGATGAACAGAAGCTATCCCGATCATCGATACTGAACAGTATTGGAAGTTTTCTATGTGAACTGGAGCTCTCATTTTGATGTTCCAGCTACTAATACAACCGATCAAGGTCATTAATTCTTGTTTCTTTAAGGCCTCTTGATTTCAGGAAGGCTAACAAGGCAATGGTCCTGTTGCTCCTCTGATATTGTTTGATGACACAAAATAAAACTGAAAAATCAAGATGGCATTACAAATTCAGCCTACTGTTTTAGACAAGGCAAGAACTCAGAATGCTCTAAAACTCGTTGATTAGAGACATCTTTCTACTAGCAAGATCTTCGCATAATGACGACAATAACTTAAAATAATCATTTCTGTGCCTTCAATGTCGTTATGTATTGTTAAGAGAACTTCTCATAGATTTATATTAAATGCATTTTGGTTCTATATGCAGTATGTAATATGCAACCAACACCAGTTACCACATAGAGTTGTGTCAATACTGTCATCACCCCAGAAGAGATCATGTATTTTTAAAGCCTTTTTCCTACAATAGCAAATAGAGCTAACTGCTTGTATTATTGAAACTACAGGTCTCAGAATGCAAAATATGTTCAGAAATTATTTTGTCATTTCCAAGTTCACAACATAATTTATGAAAATATAAACTTCATTATTATTTTTTTATTTTCATATGCATTTTACTGTTTCTTATCATCTATTTGCTTATTTATTTATCAAAAAAAGTTTCTGAAAGTGAAGACCTTTTTTTCTTTTAATGATCTCCACTATTTATGTATTCAATTTTATGAAACTGACAAATAATAGAAAATTTTTTAGAGCAAATGTTATGAAGGAAATGATATACTTAATTTAGTAAACTTCATAATGATCATATTTTTATATACTCAGATTACTTGCTTATTGTAAAAAATTTCAAGCATCAAATTCCAGCTAATTACTATAAAACGTAAGATTAAAACAGCTACATTTTTTAAGGAAATAGGAATTAGAAAACTAAAGAAGAGTGGTAATTTTTACCTCATTTTGAAGAATTATACTTTTCTCATCTTCATTTGCCCAAATTATTTGAAACCCATGGTCATCAGAAGTCCAAAAAGGTTCATCAAATATCAAGAATATTTTATCCATTGTTCCAAAACCAATGTTATATAAAGCTTTGATTTTGTTTTCGGGTAAACTAGGACTGAAAAATGTATCCATATTTTCCTTCAAAAACCCAACAGAAGCAGAAATTATCACACAATCTGCAGACATCTTTTCACCATCTTCACATTCAACTAGAACAGGAAATTTATCACAAGATCGATGTTTTAATGAAGATTCATTGAAACTGTCATAACAAAAGCTTTTATGCCACTTTACATTCTTGACAGCTTTGTTTAGAAGCACAGTATTATCAGGCAGTTGAAAATTAAGAATGTCTATCAAAGTACTAAATCCTTTTTTGAAGTTTATGTGATATAAATCATCAGGGCAATCAGCCCATTCAATATAACTCTGGACCGAAACATCACTTAAATCATCTGAACCATTGTCTATCATCTCAAACGTCAAAAACCAGTTAAATAATCCCAATTTAATAGATCTATTATAGTCATCAGAACAACTAGCCAAATACTTCTGAAATATGCGAGAAAAATATTCAGTTACTGATTGTGGAATATCACTTTCTGGATAACAGCTTTCACCAAGGGCAATTTTTGCATCATTTAACACTTTTTGTACTTCTTCTACAATCATTTTATCAATAGCCCCAGCTGGAGTACAAAACAGGCCTTTGCCTTCATATGAGATTTCATTTAAATTATCAGCTAAGAGTTCATATGCTTTCGAAAATACATACAGTGGATTTTCGATGCCATGGATCCACTGAGCTCCAAGTTCTATAACTGAACCATCTGCAGAAAGAAAAAAACATCAGTTAAATATTTCAGCAATTTTTATTATATTATGTGTAAAGAAACAGTTTGGAAGAAATGCATAATCATAATTCAACTTGACGATTCTCATAAAAGAACTCACAAGAGTATCCTGTATTTTTTAAAAAATTATTTATGATTGAAATGCATCAGAAAAGGAAAAATGGAGCAGAAAAGACATATAAAGCTTAAATGCATAAATTTGACTCATAATTAAAAACAAAATTGTGAAATCTCTCAAGATCTCTCATGATCTAGTGCTACACATTGTGGTATTAAAATGTATGACAAGAGATTATGTTACAATTACTTGAAATGAGAAACTTAATACACAAAATATTCTGCAAAAGTTTAAGACCTTTGTAACTTAGTAAACATGTTTCTTTGTTCTTTGAACTGAAAAAACAAAGCAAACAGGCAAACCTGAAATAATAATAAATTTGCTTATTATTAATTCCACAGCTATAATACACTTTTAAATAAATTTACAAAATGTCAAGATATTTCTCCCATGGTGGTAACCAATTTTCCGAAAATAAGGAAAACTAATTTTTAGATTATACTTAAAAGTAAATTCAAAGAACTTTTAAACTACTGGTATATTCTAAGCCTTCACAAATAGTAATCAAAGTAACCGTACTCCTGAATAAGATTAATGTTAAGATGTGTAGCAGTCCAATTACTGCATGAGTAATAATTATTTTTCACTTCAAGTATTTTATAGTTTTGCATGCGTTTAATTATTTCATACAACTAACTTTAATGTTTTGTTAATATTCATATTTATATTTCTTTTATGCTGAATGGCAACAAGTAGTTATTCATATTTATATTTATATTTCTTTTACACTGAATGGCAACTAGTAGTGATTCATGGTTTTTCAGTTTTCGAATGTTGATTCTATTGGATTCAAGGATTCCTCGGACTGAAGATTTTCATCATACTGATTTATTAAAAGCCTATCCTTACCTTATAATGATTTATTGAAAGCTTTCAAACTGATTTATTAAAAGCCTATCTTCGAATTCCCATTGCAGAAGAAGACAGATGTAAAACATCATTCAGATTGTACAATTTAATGTAATGAGTTTCGGTTTAAAAAATGCTCTTGGCAACATCCCAACGATTTATTCATGAAGTCTATAGAGGATTAGAATTTGTTTTTCCCTATTTAGACAATATACTTATTGCATCCAATACTGATGAAGAACATGATAATCACCTTAAATTAGTTTTCAAAAGATTAAATAACTTTGATATAAGAATAGATATTTCAAAATGTGTTTGCTGTTCAACAAATTGAGTTTTTAGGATACCTAATTACACCAGAGGGTTCCGGTCTTTTGCCAGAAAGAATTCAAGCTGTTACCAACTAAAAAACGACCTGAAACAATTGATGAACTTCTCTTGGAATACTTAATTTTTATCATTGCTACCTAAAAGATACAGTGAAGAATCAAGCACTGTTACATGAATATCTTAAGGGAGCTAAAAAGAGGGACACATTTAAAATTCAATGGACTGAAGGAGCTGAAAAACAGTTGGAAAAGTGCAAAAATGACATAGTGAACACTGTTGTCCAATTCTGAACTACCTCTGATGTTATTTACAGTTGCTTCAGATACAAGAATTAGCTCAGTCTTGCAACAATACAAAAACCCATCTTGGAAATCAATAGCATTTTTTAAAAATTAAATGACTCTCAGCAAAAATACAGCACTTATGATAGAGAACTGTTAAGTATATATCTTTCAGTTAGACACTTCAAGCATTATCTAGAAGGAAGAGTATTTACAATTTATACAGACCACAAACCCTTATTATTTGAATGTCAAAACTTGACAAAGTCTGCCAACTTCATTATTTTGCAGTCTTCAATTAATATCAAATATGTAAAAGGTGAGAATAATATTGTAGCCAATACATTACCTAGAGTTAATCAAATGTTATCAATAGATTATGATAAAATAGCTGATGGACAGACTCAAGATGAAGAATTTAAGAGTTTGCAAACCACTACTTTCTTCAATTTAAAGCAATGTTCTCTCTACCTTCGGGGAAATATTTGTGATGTGATATGTCAACTATAAATATTCAGCCGTATATTCCTCAAGCTTTCAGAAAACAGGTCTTTCAACGAATCTATCACATCCAGAAATAAAACTTACTATAAAGCTAATGACATCAAAATTCATTTGGATCAGCATTAAGAAAGATGTACAGTTGTGGACACAAATCTACATTCCTTGGCCAAATAGCTAAAACCAGCCGGCATACCAAAACAAAATTAGATGAGTTTGAAGTACCACCAGGAAGATTTTCTGCAATCTATATCGATCTCACAGCACCATTTCCCTAACCCAAAAAGAATATTTACTGTCTTACTTGCATTGACAGATTTTCGAACTGGATGGAAGCAATTCCTATATATAATATTTCAGCTGATAATGTCACAAGAGCTTTTTATAGCAACTGGATTGCGCGTGTCAGAACACCAAGCAAACTCATAAATGATCGTGGATCCCAATTTAAACATGACGCATTATGAAGTTTGTCCAAAATCTACTGCCTACCACCCCTCATGTAATGGCAAAGTTAAGCGCCTTCACAGGACATTAAAAACTGCATTAAAAGCTCACAACAGCATGTCTTGGAGAGACACATTAACAACAGTACTTTGGGTTTGCATACTGATATCCCAGAAGATACAAATCATTCTATCATACAAGTAGTTTATGGCCACAGTCTCAAACTTCCTGGGGAGTTTTTCAGCAAACCAAGTATCCAGACAAGCATTGGAGACTTTCGCTAATAACCTCCCATCTGGAGGTTATTAGTGAAAGTCGTTGGACACAGACAAATTCATCTGAATGGACATTTGTACATAAAGACTTCGAAAACTTGTAAGGTTTTAGTTAAACTAACCAAGTTTTATTTTAATTTAAATCTTTTCTATCTCCTCTCTGTTTCAACTTCCTGTCAGAAGAAGCGCGCGTTTTTAGCTTATGCTAATTTTGAAGTACAGCCAAGTACTATTTAAGCCAGAGGTAGAAACCTCTCGGTGTGTGAGAGCTTAGCCTCAGATCACGGTCACGCCGCTCAACGTTCGTCTGACCAGTTAGCAGCTTAAATTTTATAAGCCATAGTGCTTACCACGTGATTGCATTGTAAAACAAATTAAAGTGCGGTAGTATTTAGTATACCTTGCTACGCACCCTTTTCGGTAGAGGCCAACTTCCGCGAATTGCTCTGCGAAGCAAAGTTTAATTTAATTTCTATTTAGGTATTTATTTTAATTTATTTGATTGTTAAGTTCGACCCAAGAGCGGTCTTTTACGTTCTGTATCTCTCCCGAGTTGGGAAGTTTGTATTTAATAGTGATTGAATAAAAGAGGATTTCAAATCCCTTCACGTGCAGTTATTATCCAGCCCAGCAGTTACATCAGAACATAGCGTACCTTCCGCTCCCTGTTCCAGTTCAGGACTTAGAACGTAAGGATAAGAACCCTTTACAGAATTTACCATGTTCTCAAAGAATACACACAGAATGCTAAGTCCTGATAATGGCGCCCGCACAGAAAGAAGAGGATGGCCTCAGCAACAAGAAGACGAACCTGAGACACCTGCTGTACCTGTCCAGAATCCTGAGATAGCACCTCCTGGCATAGAAGGATTCGGCTACATCGTACAAACCATGCGAGCAGCCATGAAGCCAGCGGCAAGTTTTGACGGCAAGACAGCCGTAATCAATTTCCTGGAAAAGCTAGACTCCCACTTCATGCTATATCCAGTCCACAAATTTCAGAAAGTCGCTCTTGCTACCAGCGCTTTGAAGGGCCAAGCGCTGAGTTGGTTCAAGTGCATCGGAAAGAATCTATTGGGGGAACCAGGAAGCCCCACATATACGTATGAAAATTTCAAGAATTCCCTAGTGAAAGTATTTCCCGTAGTGCGAGATCGAGCGAGATTGGAAGCTGAACTGTTTAGTCGATATCAAGAAAAAATAGAAGATTTGTCTAATTTTATTTTGAGAAAAATTCAAGTTTTCAAGCTTTTGTATGGAAGTCGCCCGGATCCTGAAATTATTCATGTTATACTTCCTAGGCTACTGCCCCAAGTTCAAGATTTCATCGAGTTAAGAAACCCAACGACGTTAGATAGATTATTTGAGCTCGCGGTACAATTTGAAAGCCGAAGAACAGCCGACAACGAACGACGACGCCAATTTGAGCGAAGAAGTCAGTGGAGTTCGCCAAGACCCCAGCAAAAGCAAAATCAAAGTTACGGAAATAAGGCGAAGCAATGGCCGAAGAAAGACGTGTCTCCTAAAGCGAGCGGTGAACGAAGGGAATTTAATAGAAGAACAAGCAAAGATTCCGAGGGCAATCAAAATAAGAAGAATTTAAACTAAGATGGATTTCTTCAAGGAAGGTGAAGAAGTCCGAAGCAGCGCAAAACCCTTCCAAAATCAATTTAAACACCGTGGTCGTGAAGAATTTGAGTTTGCCGAAGATTGAAGTTCTAATCAACAACATACCGGCGACAGCCCTCTTGGATACAGGAGCCCAAAGCAGCTTCGTATCGGAAAGATTCTTTAAAAAGCACTTTCGACGTTACAGAATTTTTAGTGCAAGAGACACGGATGTCATAGCGGCCCAAGGAGAAAAATGTAGCTGTTTAGGAAAAGTACCATTGTTCGTGCGTATCAACAACGAACAGGTAAGAATCCTGTTTTATATTGTGCGTAACCTGCAGACTTGTATTATTCTAGGTGTGGACTTTTTTAGTTTGGCAGAAGCAAAAATTGATTTCAAGGGGGGAGAACTAACATTAAATATGAAGCCAATTGAAGCGAAGAATGATAAGCCCCCGCAGCTGGACTTGGAACATTTACAAGCAGAGGAAAAAGAGAAAATCCAAGGTCTGGTAAGTCACTTTGCGAATTTATTTAGTGATGTACCAGGCTTTACGCAGGTGGTGAACCACGACATTGACACGGGGGACGCTCAGCCAGTTAGGCAAAAGCCATATAGATATGATAGGACAAAAGAGGAAATAATTGAACATCATATTAAAGAGATGTTAAAGAATAAAATCATCACGCCAATTTCTAGCAGTTATGCTAGCCCCGTTGTCCTGTGTAAGAAAAATAATGATTACCCGATTACGCACCCGAAGCGGTGGCGTTTTGCTATAGATTATCGCAAGTTAAATTCAGTTACAAAATATCCTGTATATCCGTTGCCGATAATTGAAGAAATTATTCGAAATATTTCGTCTACAAAATACATGACTACATTAGATCTCACGAGTGGCTATTTTCAGATTGGGGTAAAACCCGAGGACGTACACAAAACCGCGTTCATAACGAAATCTGGTACGTACGCATTTCTTAGAATGCCGTTCGGATTATCCGGCGCGCCGGCAACGTTCCAAAGATGTATGGACATCGTCTTAAGACCAGTCCTTGGTAAAAGCACTTTCATATATTTAGACGATATTATAATTACGAGTAGTACTCTAGAACAACACTTACAAGATTTAAGAAAAGTATTTTCATTGTTAAACGAAGCTGGTTTAAAGATAAATGCGTCTAAATGTAAATTTGCCGCAAAAGAGTTACGTTATTTAGGATTTAAAATTTCCCAAAAGGGAATCGAAACGGATCAGTCAAAAATAGTAGCCATTAGAAATTATCCTGTTCCTAAAACAGCGAAGAAATTATCGTCGTTTCTCGGGATGTGTTCATATTACCGGGCTTTCATTAAAGACTTTGCAAAAATAGCTGAGCCACTGCTAAAGTTGAAAAGAAAAAAAGCTAGGTTTTCGTGGTCAGCAGAAGCCAACTTGGCGTTTCAAAAATTGAAAGACGCATTGACTCAAGCTCCCGTCTTAAAATTTCCAGAAGGGGATAAGGGATTAGAGATTTCAGCGGACGCTTCAGATTTCGCGATTGGTGCAGTGCTTTCCCAAAATGGTCAGCCCGTGGCTTTTTTCAGCCGAACATTAAATGAAACCCAAAGAAACTATTCCGCAACAGAGAGAGAAACTCTCGCAGTGTTAGCATCAGTACAGAAATTTCGTGTGTTCTTTGGAAGTTCTCCAGTAACTGTATATACCGACCACGCGGCGGTCACTAGACTCTATTCTGGAAAAAATTTATCACCCAGATTAATAAGGTGGGCTCTCAAATTACAGGAATATAACCTAATAATTAAACATACGCCGGGAAAAGAAAATGTTGTGGCAGATGCTTTAAGCAGAATTAACTTAGATGAAAATGGAAGTGTAATTAAGATAGCCATGTTAACATCCAAAGTATTAGATTCTCGTGAAACAGTAATAGCCGAACTCAAAAAAGATCCGGAGTTCAAAAATATATACAATTATTTGGCCGACCCTGAGAATTTCAATCATCCGGATATTGTGCCGATAAGAAATAGGGCCGAAAATTACGAATTAATTGACGGACTGTTATTCTATACGAAAGCTACTAATGAGAATCATGAATATAGACCGGTTATCCCAGCTAGCATGAGGTTGAATGTATTAGAAGAGTTGCATGATTGTGCCATTTCGGCTCATTTAGGTATAAGAAAAACTGTTCAGAGAGTTCGCGAGGCAGTTTTCTTTCCAGAACTGCAAAAGTTTACTAGGGCGTATGTCCAGTCGTGCCCAACATGTCAATTAAATAATTATGTTAATTTCCGCCCGGCCGGGTTCCTAAATAGTATTAAATCAGAATTCCCAAATCAAATAATAGGCATCGATTTACTTGGACCTTACCCTCGAAGTAAAGTTAATAAAAGCCGATATCTTTTAGTTATAGTGGATCATTTTAGCAAATGGTTAGAGTTAATTCCGTTAAAACGCGCGTCTGCAAAAATTGTAGTAGATTCAATTCTAAATAAGTATATTTTAAAATACGGGGCGCCCCTAAAAGTTATTTCAGACAATGGTCCTCAGTTTGTTAGTAAAATGTTTGAGGAAATGTGTGCAAAACTGGGCATACGTCATCTAAAGATGGTCCCGTATCGTCCGCAGTCAAACATAGCGGAACGGGTGAATAGAAATGTAGTGAAAATAATTCGTAGTTATGTGAAAAACTATCACTCTACCTGGGATAGCCATATAAATGAATTTGCATTTGCCCTTAGGACCGCCAAACACGATACTACACAAAAAACACCCGCTGAACTCTTCTTAGGAAGAAAGATCTTGACCCCCCTAGATAAACTGTTCTTTGTACAGGAAAGGGCAGAAGAATTTAAAATGAGTGATATACAAAAGTTAATACGGGAAGCGACGGAAAATATAGAAATGGCCCAAAGAAAACAGAAATTGTACTATGACCTAAAAAGAAGAGAGGTCAAGTACAATGTGGGAGATGAAGTGTTGAAGATTAAACACAACTTGTCAAATGCCCCAGAGGAAAAGGTGGGGAAATTTTTTCCGCGTTTTGAAGGCCCGTTCACAATTGAACAAATTACGGGGGCAGTGGTTATATTAAAAAGAAATGATGGTCAAACGCTCAAAGCGAATGTGGACCAAATAAAACCGTTCTATAATCGCAGCAAAATGGCTGTATTTAAAGATTCGTTTCAGGATCCGAGGCAATCGACTAGCCAGGAAGATATACGTCAGCAAAAACAGCAGGAACCAGCTACAACGGCATCGAAATGTCAGAAGAAGAAAGCTCCCCCCCAACAAAGAAATAAGAACCAAAAAGGTGGTTTCAAAAGAAAGTCTCACGATGCAGGTGAACAAATCTACGAACGGAATTACGAGCGCACCAAGAGAAGAAAGCAGAATGGGCAAGGGAAGCCCAATGTATCCAAAAGAACTGTGGAATCATCGGACAGGTGCCTGAGAAGCAAGAAACGTCGATTGCAGCCTGAGAATCAACTTCCCGAATACAGCAGGAACCAGGACAAGCAACGAGCAAGGGCCCAGGAGAGAAGGGCCCAGTCCACCAAACGTCCAGCGGAGCAACCTCCTCTACAAAGGAAATTGCCGAGGATACAACGACGGAATTTCAAAAGAAAAAGAGACGAGCAGGCTCCGAAAGAACAACGAAAAACGAGGAAACTGAACCAGGCCACAACTTACTCAAGTTTTAAAGATTGGGCCAAGAAAAGGATGGACGATCATAATAAGATAAGTACAATTTCGTATTCAAAAGTTTAGTTAATTTTTGAGTATACTGCAAGTTGCAGGACTGATTTTACCTCAAGCGAGGTTGACTTTTACGCCAAGTGAGCGATAAGTTCTCATATGGAAAGTAAAATGTTTTGTTAAAAGAAATTGTAATTCTTAAAGATTTAAAATTACTTAATTTTGTAAATAGATTAATTCTGTAAAAGCAATGAATTGCTGAAAAGAATATGTTAACTAAATGATTTTGTACGACGCTTTGTCTAAAGACTTGTAAAATGTCTAGAATGAAAATTCGGAAAATTGAAAAACACGATTTAGTCTGTAGACTATTAATTCAATGTAATTTGATATTTCAAGAAAGTACCTTGAGAAAGGAATAGGAAGCACTTGCTGTAAGCTTAGAAATTTAACCTATATTTCTGTAAGCTTAGAAATTTAACTTCTATTTGCATTTCAGGATTGCTGTGAAATTGTTAATGTGTTATGAAATGTAACAAATAATATTATGCTAGCAATGCACGTTAAGTGCAATATTAATGTGAATGTTGTGTGCAAACTGCGAATTTGTATGCATGAAAAGTTAAAGATTCACTATTTTAGAATGCAAGTGTTAATTAGGCTCTCCACCAAATACACTTAAAGTGTTAGACATAAAGCTAGTGAGAACCTTAGGATTAGCTGGTTATAGGGCGTTTTTTTCAGGTCTCGTATGTCAAGTTCTAACTAATGTTAGTCGATTGTAGGTGGAAGAGTTGAACACCCCCGAACACATAAAAACCCGCAATGGCGGTTTGCTTTACATCCAACACCGGTGAGAGAGCATACGGGGGAAGAATTTAATTGTGCTTGAATGATAATGTGTGTGTGCAAAATTACACAGAAAAAAAAAAAAAGGATTTGTACCACTTAGAATTATTCTGTTATTATGTCATACTAAAGTTGTTTTCCTTCCAGATTTTGCTGGAAGGAGTAAGACTGTTTGAAGAATAAGACTTGAAAAAAAAAATGTTGAAGATTGTTGTTCCAGAAAATTTCGTCTGTATTTTACACAAACATATATTGCCTTGTAAGAGTTGGCCTAAGTTTAGAACAGTGAAATTTTCGACTATTTAGAATTGCTAGTTTTCAACATGGTCCGTTTGGACCAAAGTAGTTTAACTATCGCAATTCTGGCGGGAAGTTTGTAAGGTTTTAGTTAAACTAACCAAGTTTTATTTTAATTTAAATCTTTTCTATCTCCTCTCTGTTTCAACTTCCTGTCTGAAGAAGCGCGCGTTTTTAGCTTATGCTAATTTTGAAGTACAGCCAAGTACTATTTAAGCCAGAGGTAGAAACCTCTCGGTGTGTGAGAGCTTAGCCTCAGATCACGGTCACGCCGCTCAACGTTCGTCTGACCAGTTAGCAGCTTAAATTTTATAAGCCATAGTGCTTACCACGTGATTGCATTGTAAAACAAATTAAAGTGCGGTAGTATTTAGTATACCTTGCTACGCACCCTCTTCGGTAGAGGCCAACTTCCGCGAATTGCTCTGCGAAACAAAGTTTAATTTAATTTCTATTTAGGTATTTATTTTAATTTAATTTGATTGTTAAGTTCGACCCACGAGCGGTCTTTTACGTTCTGTATCTCTCCCAAGTTGGGAAGTTTGTATTTAATAGTGATTGAATAAAAGAGGATTTCAAATCCCTTCACGTGCAGTTATTATCCAGCCCAGCAGATACATCAGAACATAGCGTACCTTCCGCTCCCTGTTCCAGTTCAGGACTGAATATTGGAGGTTAAGAACCCTTCACAGAATTTACCATGTTCTCAAAGAATACACACAGAATACTAAGTCCTGACAAACTGTTCTCATGTGTTTCAGCAAATAGATTGGGGGGGGGGGAACCTTTGAAACCTCCTTATGAAGGACCACTATCATTGATCACATAGATAAATATTTTACAATTAATATAAAAGGAAAACATGTTAATGTATGCCTGGGGTCACTTGAAACCAGCTTATATTTTAGCTCAGGAAAATTCTCAGCTAACAAAACTTGACAACAGCAAATTGCAGAGACTTGACAACAGCAAAATGCAGATGTGGATCAAAAACATTCTCGCATATACATTTACCTGTTAGATTCAAGGACTGTATCTAAATTCTTCTGCCAGTGGTCAACACTGCAGTGCCAGTTACTGCATATTTCTCCACCTTTGTAACGTAACTTAGTTACTAGTGGGAGAGTAGTGCAGTGGCCCAGTTATTGCATGAGTAATAATTATTTTTTATTTCAAGCATTTTTATTTTTGCATGTGTTTAATTATTTCCTGAAATTAACATTTTATTAATATCCATATTTATAGTCCTTTTATGCTGAATGGCAACAAGTATATATTCATATTTATATTGTACAGACATTAGGTTATTTCAAAACAGGAGACATGAAAAATGAGCAATGCCCTCGCAGGGACTCGAACCTCTCGAATACACACCGAATTTGCTGACTATTACACCATGAAGGCATGATACGAAAGTGGGAGAAATACCCTATATACTCCTCCTTTTAAATGGCGACTAGGGATTAAGGGCCCCAATTGCCATATCCTGGTGGTGGAGAATAATCATCCACCACCATTTTTACTTCGGGCACCAGTGTAGAGACATTACATTATTTCGAAGCAGGAGACATGAAAAATGAGCAATGCCCTCCCCAGGACTTGAATCTCGGACCTTTTGAATGCGCGCCGAATGTGCTGACCATTACACCATGAAGGCATGCTAAGAAGGTGAGACAAATACCTTATATTATTTCTTTTATGCTGAATGGCAACTAGTAGTGATTCGTAATTATTCTGTTTTCAAATGTTTATTCTATTGTTATTGTTATTCAAGTAGCAGCTGATTTTGATAGCAAAAAAATAAAAGCAGTAACTTAGTTATTCGTTGGCGATTCTTGCTATTTATAATTCAGTTTGAATATCAGTAGTCAAGACTACAGATAAAAGAGCTAAAACTTCTGCAAATTTATGCAAACCAACATTACTGGTAAAACCTAACAAATTAATTACAATATTTTATTCTTATTAATATTACTTCATATTTTATAAATTTCATATCTACTATATAAAATGGCAGTATAAACACCTCTAAAAAGAAATGTTGGTAACAAAGCAATAAAATAAGTTTGAATACCATATCCCCTCATTTATGCTTTAAGTAAATTATTTTTGTTAATATGATTACTATATTTAAAAAAAAAAACACATACTTTTAAAATCATGTAAAACTTAATCATGGAGTTGCAATAGTTTTATCAAAAATGCTCTATGAATATTATGGGAACTTGATACATGCCTCTTATCTTAAGAAGCAAAACTATTATTCTGCTTTCAGGCAGTTAAATAAAGATTATTAAAATGATATTAAAGTAAAAACACATATTCTAACAAAATTTGAATGCCTTACTGTAATTAATGGATGATATTCTTCCACCAATTCTTTCTTGTGCTTCTAAAATACTAACATCATTAAAGTTGCAGTTAGATAAATATAGACCACAAGTGAGACCAGCTACTCCAGCTCCAATAATAAGCACTTTTAAATTGTCTCGGAGACTCTTTTTATAGGATAAAAGCTCAATTTTCTTATACTGTTCGGAGCTACATATATTGGTTAATTTCGATACATCTGAACACCTGAAATAAAAATTTCTATATATGATTTAAACTTACTTGAAAAAAATTTTTTTAACAATTTAAGAGCAGATTTCAATACATCTGCATATATTATATGCTTTCTCCTCTTGTATGAATATCAAAGTGTAACAAAAGCTGTCTTTGATTAAAAAAATTCAACTTCCTTTTTCAGCATCAATTTCAATTAAAAAATTATGGCAGATCATTCAAAGGCTATCTGCCCTAAAAGTTCATGTTTAGAGGGCTGCATGATTTCTCCTAGATGAAAATGCAAATAATCTAACTTTTATTAAACTCATTCATTAAAAGCCATAGTATTATGCATCTGATAAATTTATAGATTACTTTTGCATTTGTAATGATAAACCCTGTGCCATGCTGTATGCTCAGTGCCATTCAATATTTTTTTCTGTTGCACATCATTTTACTACAATGAATTCACTAGATCTAACATAAAAAATACATACTATAACAAAACTACATCTTCAAATTTTAAAACTATTCAGATGTTTCAAAAGCATACTGCATGCACTATACATTTAAATTTAAGATTTGCTGAATATATCATCAATGCATTGAAAATAAATTCATATAAATTTTAAGTATTTATCTAAAAAGTATTAGGAAAATTGTTAGAGTAAAAATGTTTGGTTTTACATGCAAACACTGATATGGGTTTCTTTATATCTTGCTATCACTGTTAGACTCTTGCTTGAATGTTGCATTCTTTTTATAAGAATATGGTTCACTAAATGAAAATAAACAATTAGAACACATTAACAATTAGCCAAAATAACCATAATAACTAAATTTATTCTCCTTTTGGTATGAGTATTAGAAAACGCGATCCTAAAATAAAAATTAATCAGCTCTCAATCTTGCACTAAATAAATTAGTAGAAAACTTCTTAGAAATCATTAGTATATCTGTTTGATTAATGTAAAAGCAAATGAATATAAAAATGTTAATCTGTTTAAATATGTTTAGTTTTAATTCAGCTTGTATAATTTGGCACTATTTTTAAGCATGAAACAGTAAATAGAACTGCTGAAATTATGTGTATATTTAAGTAGTACCTCAAATAAATACCAAACATTTATATAAAGCTTAAAAAATTGTCATATTTAATCTTTAAAAAAAGGAAGGTGCTACTTTAACATATCTTCGTCTATCATACCAAAGAAATCCGAGTTTCATTTGAAAAAGTGTTGTATTATGCTGTCACTACGCAACAAGAGCATTACTTATGCTACTTACCATACACTGTACTATACAGCTATCTAATGCAATTTCTATCTTATTTACATTGGATCTTTTGTCAATGTTTCCCTTACTTTTTCTACACCAACCAAAATTAAGTAAAAACACAAGAATCACACAAGTGCGTCTCATCCATTCACAAAGTATGAAACTAGAAATCGAATTGTTGGATGAACAAAAAATGACTAGCATCATCTTTTAATACTGAACATTCTCTCCAGAATATTCTTATCAGCTACAGAGAAATGCAGTATACATGCTAGAAATTTTAGTTTGATTCTTTTATCATTTTAAATAAATACCTGTAGTGTCGATGTAACCTGTCAGCTTCCCGAAGACCACTTTCACAAGCTCCGTGAACAGTAGAAAAATAACTGCTATGCGAAGCTTCTCCAGCAAACAGAAGAACAGGGTGCTAAAATAAATATTTAATTTTTTTCCTCTTATAAGTATCTGTTACATAATTTAGAGTTGAAAAATCTTTACTAAAAGATCAATCACAAATGGTATTAACTAAATGGAATACACTTCTGTAGATTGCTTACAATAAGCTAATTTACATTAAATGAGAAAAAAAATTAAACGAAAACTAAATACTGTACTAATTAACTACATCAAAAAAAATTAACATGATGCACAAAAAAGGAAAGAAAGAAAGGAAAAAAACGACGTTTAGTTTTTATTGTACATGTGAATGCTTAGCATTGCACTAATTTTGCCACAGTTACAGTGAAGGATACTTTCCTGTTAACATGGAGCCAGTTGCCAAATTTGCACCAAATGACATTACATGTTTATATCGCACTTACAATGTTTGCTGCATGACGAAAAATTTCGACAGTTCTTTTTTAAGTGCTTTTTAAGTGAAACCAGATATCTGTGTAGATGGGGAGAATGAAACTGCTGGTTTTCCCATGTACACAGTAATTTGTTTTTACTTACAAAAACAGAGAATTGCACAAATTTGGCATGATGCAGATTTAAACACTATACATATTACATTACAGGATACATCACTGTCACTACAAGTTAATTTTTTTTTCAAGAAGCTTTAGGCAGCAAGGTTTACGCCGTTTAGTTAGATTTCATGTAAACATTTGCCACTGTCACCTCATTAACCTTTTTCTGCCGACTGTCAAGCATACATGCCAGCAAGAAATGCACTCATTTCCCAGATGGCCCACTGGCACCAAAGGCCATCACACATTTGTGCCAGTGCCCTGGAGCATTTTAAAAACTATAACTTTTGCCACAAGATGTCATTGCATGTCCATAGGATTTGAGATACATGTAGATTTCACCTTCTACATGAAATGACAGAAACGTGGTTCACTTTGGGGAGGATGGAAAGCATAATGTGAAAAAACAAAGTTCAGCTCTTCAGATCGCCACATGATATACACATTCAAGTTTCTTATTTTTCGCTGAATCATTTTTTTTTTTGCTACTTTGTAGGGTCTTTTAGGGTTACTATGTGGAGTTCTGTTATGCTTTGTGCTGCCTTAAGATATATTTTGCGTTCTTTCCTTTTTATTTTGGAAAGCCTAAACTGCAGTTTATTAAGGCAAAAGTGTTGTTTATCAGAGGAAGGATATAGCCGCATAGTAAATGAGCCAATCAGTGACATGGAGGAGAGTGGTAATTCATTTTCTAAAGTGATATTTATAGAGCTTCTAATATGGGCATATTGTTAGTAATTGACATATCTGTGTGCCTGTCTTCCTGTGAAAGATTTTGTTACTTCTTCTTGTAAACAGTCTTTCTTGTACATTTTAAAATTAATTTTGAAGGTTATTAACATGTTTTGTCAATTAAAACCATAGACCTGTTATATACTAGACCGAGCATCGCCATTCAAAACCGGGTGAAAAGCGGCACAGGAATGAGCTGCAGGAGTTTGGGCATGAAATGAAACAGAACCTAGACTTTGGCGTACTATCGCCACGGCTGGCGATTTTTTTCTGTTAAAAGTGAATAAAATGAAATAAAAAAAGGGGAAATAGTGATGATTTCATCAGGAGGGTAGCATCACTATAAGGTTGTTTCTATACTGCACAAATTAAATTTGCAAAATGCAGTCTACCCCCGGACAGCCAGACAAATAATCATACCTAGCTTAGCAGCACAAAGGCAGACAAAGAGAAAAAAGGCAAAAACAGAATGAGACGAAGCAGTGTACAATAAATACAACATATCAGAAAAATGGTAGAATAAATAAAGTACAAATAAAATAAAAATAAAGAGTTTTTTCATTTAAAAATAAACAAATAAATAAATAAATAAAACGTGATTTAGGGAAAGTATATAATACATTCTAAAAATAGTAGATGAAAAATAAAATAATTACAAAATTAAAAAAAATAAATAAAATTCA
>KK115269.1:0-94018 GCA_000611955.2 Stegodyphus mimosarum | reverse complement strand
AATATATAAAAAATAAAAAATAGAAGGTTTTTTAGTGCTTAGGACAAAATAAAAAATAGATAACATAAGCAAAATGAGTGAAAACAGAAAATAATACAAAATACAAAGGTAAAATTTAAATAATGTTCATTATTTTTAAAAAGAAACTTAAAATTATTAAAGTTTTGAAATTTAACTGCTATATAATGACTATTTTCCTAATACTTAACAAATTCTTAATATTAAAATAAATGCCAGAAACATGATATAAGAAAGAAAATACATGATTGAAAGTAAACATATTTGTTATATATGGATGCAAGAAAAGGGGATAAAACAAGGTCATTCATGTCAAAAAAAATTACAATTTTATGCAGTTCTTACACAGTGTATTGTATCGACGTTACCAAGTATTAAATACATACATTACTACTTCGTACATGTCCGCATAAGCAAACGCATACAAAGAATATATAACTAAACGCATTTGAAGCAAAGTCTGTTGGTGTACAAAAAATGTCGCCAAAGCAGAATACTAGACTAATTAAAATTATATCATATTACTAAAATTTTAACATTTTTTTTCAGAATGCAGTTATTAAAAACATACATATATATTAAGATACTTTTATTTAAATGTTATTTCAAGTATGCATATATTATATAAAATTAGAAAATCTATTTTTATTAGAAAACGGCAAGTAGAGTGGCTAAAACCTCTACATTTTAAAAAAATAGGTTTTAAAACTTTAGAAAAACCTCATCTGTGAAATGTTACTCCTCCAGCTTTCACGTGTCTGGAATTACATCCATATGCGGAGCACGAAAGTACCATTTTTTAAGTCCGAAACAATGCGCGTACTCGCAAAACACTTGCTTCTCACAAATTCTCCATAGAGCTGTAATGGTAAGGAAGATCTGCGGAAAATACGATCTGGGAAATGTTCCATATGTCACGTGGTTCGCATTCCTGTTCCCCTTCCCGGTTGCCGTTTCTCTCTCTAGTACATTACAGCTCTATGATTAAAACATCGAATAATTTGAATAGCTCATCCGAAAATTATTTTTAAAGTAAGCAATTTTTTTTATATATTTACATGTAATGGAAAGAAAAAATATTATTAAATGATAACTTTAATGTATATCATAGCTTAAGTAATAATCTAAAATGGTACCAAAAATTATAATGTTAGGAGTTAAACTTGTTTTTATGATTTTCCCCCTCTAAAGTTAGGCTTTGTGATGACCCCCCCCCCTCGTCCTGTGGGAGCATTCATTTCAATTCCCCTCCATCCCGAGGGAAGGTTTTAAACAAAGGCTTGCCATCTCGAAAGGGTTAACAGAAAAGTTACAAAACAAGATAGTATGTATAAAAAGTTAAGGGATTGAATATTTTATCATAAATACATTTAAGACATTTGAGTAACTCCACTGAAACTTCGAAAAATATTCAACAAAACATTTAATTTGACAAAACTGTTGAAGAAGGTATAATCAACACCTGGAACTACTACGCACCATCTCCAATAAAATCCTTATGTGCCCTTTCTTTTTGCAATGATATGTTCTACACATATATTACCATTTGCAAATAAGTTTCTAATTACGCATTAAGTGTTTTGGGTGTTTTTTAATTCAGAAAAACAATTTTGTAAAAACTCAAAAACATTTTACAGGATCCTCCAGTCCCTATAATTATATTTAGGAAACATTTGTACTCATTATAAAAAATAACACATACAAAGCTTGACTTCTGAATAGAAAAAATTTAGAGATTTATAATTCGAGAATTCTGACTTCATTTATAGCTTACTTTGAGGGGTTGGTTAAAAATTAAATTAGAATAATTTTGAGGCTGATTTTTTTTTGTCCTTCACTGCTATTCAGTGATATTATTTTGTATACACTAGTATGGAATATTTTTCAATTTCTAACTGTGTTATTTGTGGTATGCCAAAAGAATTTTCACACAAGTAATTTATAGCTTTCAGATGCTAATATTACATTATTACTATGCTCATGTACTTTTAAGGACTTTTGTGGTAATAGTGTATAAACATATACTAATAACTTTTACAAAATCATTAGTATTACATAACTATGCAATAACTTCAAAATTATTTCTCTATATGTTTCTAGATCTATTAAAGAATAAATCAATGTTCAATTCATTAAATGAGAATTCAAAGCGTTTTTTTAACTTTTATTCAGTTAATTTGCATAAAGCATAAGTAGCTAACGTGCTTTAAATTCCTTATTACAACAAACCAAACGTGATACAGGAGACGAAATGCATAATCCAAGTATTGTTATATAAATTCCATTTCTGAGAAAGTTAATATGACAAACATTAAGAAGGTTTCCTTCAGATCTAGGCATAATATTAAATATCTTCCTCGTTGCGAGGAAGCACTGTACTGCCATGTCTTACAGTTCGTACGTCTTTATATTTTGTCATGAATGTCTTCATTGTCTGTATCAATGAAGGTACATGCTTTTGTTTTCTTGTACATGAGTATATACAAATAATAAACAAGTAGAAATATTTAAAAAGATCTGACAGAAATCACAGTGAATGAATTAACTTTCAATTAAAGTTAAAGATTTAGTTGTGCAAATATTAGATATATTAATATTTACTTGAATTTTATGAACACATAATGAAAAAATAAACTCATTTATTTTCAGATTAGTACTTCTCTTCATATTCTATAAAATAAGAAATTTAGTCTTAGATGAATTAACTTCGGCATTCACATATTAAATTTAATTAAGTACAGAATTAGTCATGTAATAGTGATAAAAGCTGTATGAATCTAATAAGTGAACTATATGAAACTTTTCATACCTTATATGAAGATAAATTTGAATATTCAGGTTCAGCAATATCTGAAGGTAAAGCATTTGCCTTAGCGCAATCAACAGAAAGATAGGAATAGGACCCATAAGTAGTTGGATCTAAAAGCCATGATGATCTGGAAGAGGAAAATTTAGATGGAACATTAATTATAATGATATCAGTCAAACAATTATAAAGCTGTTTAAATTTTTATTATTTATCTTTATAAAAAACATTGCAAAACAAAAACTCTAACAACTTAAGTTTCAGTGTATAAAGATCTGGACAATAATATACACTCCACTCAATCCTATTCATCGATGTCATGACATAGGGCAAGTGTCAGGAGCAGATTTGGTAGGTGTATAAAATGTGCCACAGGCATTTGAGAAACACTTCAGTTTCTGTTGTCAAGAATAAACAGAGAAATCTATCAGACTTACAAAAAGGAATGATTACTGTCATTTTGGGTAAGTGTGGCAACATTTCAGAAATGGTGCAATTCATAACTGTTTACATGCTGTTGTGAGAATGTCCACAAATAGCAAAATGACATAGTAAAAAATAAGTGGTGTGAAAATAGCAGGGCAGTTTCAGGCATAGATGAGACAACTTAGCAGTGGCTCTGCAACTCTGCAGTATGCTTGGGATAAACAACATGCTAGGAGCAACTTACCACCCTAGCTGAATCGAGCTGCTGCATCCAAAGTGATTCCATTGCATCAAAAGTGAGAGTTCAGTAAACTTTCTATGTTACGGCTTCACAGCAGATGGATAATGAAAGCACATATGCAAATGATTGTTAATTAGCGATAGAGCCTTGAATTCTCACAAGAATTCCAATTATGTACCTTGTCTGATTGACAAAAGCGTACGTCAGAAATGATAAATCATGTTTTTTGCTTCACTGGACTGATGGACAATGGTGCATACAATAAAAAACACCAAAGAACAAATACCTCTTAACTATTTCTAGATGAGTACAAGCTGATGGAGAAAACATTATGGTCAAGAGAACGTTTCTGTGCCACTTCTTTAGATCCACTCATTGTGAATGGCACTATGGATTGCATTAAGAAGTCATGAATCTGTACAGATCAAGTATACACATAAATGCAGATATTTTCCCCTTGGAATGACGGCATCTTCCAGCACAACAAAATGACTTAGCATGCAGGTAAGAATGTACATAAGTGGTTAGAAAAGCACAAGGAAGACTTAATTGTACATTCCTGCCCCATATTTCCTAAACTTAAACTCAGTCATGAATCTGAGAGCCACGTTGATCAGATGTTCACTACAGAGATCCTCTGCCACACACTCTCCATTAATTGTAGCTGCACTGCAATCAGTATGGTTCCATATTCTTGCCAACACCATGCTCAGTCCTTCCCAGACAGCCAAGCTGCCATCTGCAGTGCAGATGATGATTATTCTGGAGACTGAGAGGTGGTCACAGTAATGCAACCTGACGTGTAATAAACATTACATCATAATAATTCATTACTGATATATTTCATAATTAAATAGCCTGGTAGCTTCAATCAATATGCAGAGTAACTGTATCAGTTGAAAATGAATCAATTTCTTTGCCTCATTAATGCAAAACAAAAAAATAAATTTTTAGTTTTTCTTGTAGATTTTAGAATGCCAGCAGTAATAACATTTATACTTAATATTTCTTTTAGAGTACAGTAAATAAGACCCTTCACATAGCATTTAAATCTCTAAAAGTAAAAGTGTTGAAGCTCTGTGAAACCTGCTAGAAATTCATAAAAATTAGACAAAAATAATTAAATCAATAAATAACGATTTCATTGAAACTGAATAAAATATTAAAAGATGTATAAATAAATAACAATAATTACACTTTTAATAAATAAATAAAAATAAATACATTATAAAACTAAATAAAGTAATATAACATACGAAAGGTCAGTAAAACTGTGCAGCACATTTTTACTTAATAATTTACTGAATATCATTTTTGAGATTACAGAAATTTTACTCTACAGATATGAATCCAAGCATCAAATATTAAGTGCAGTAGACTCCCTCTTAACTGGCCTACATGAGACCAGGGTTATGACAGTTAAGCAAAATTCCAATTAAAGAGGAGGATGAAAAAAAAAAGATTTAATTCATGGAATAAGATTGATTGGAATTTAACTGATGGATATAAATCACTTTCAACAAATCGATGACGTTTAAATAAGAGTTAGCTTCGTCACTGAGGGCTGTCAAAAGCTTTCTTCGATAGCATCTCTTTAAAATTTCTATCACACCCTGGTCCCTGGGTTATAATAGAGACGTTAAGTTAGCTGGCAAGAGAGGACTGCCTCAATATCACCCACTTTTAATTCCTCTTCATTAGAATAAGAAGGAGCATTGTCCAATAAAAGCACTGCTTTCACTGGTAAGTTTCTTGACTTGAAAAGTTTTATCACAGCTGAAGTAAACTAAGAATGGAATGATTGTTTGAATAGCTATTGAGTCATCCAAGCAGTCCTTACAGCTCAATAGTGCATTGGCAGGGGCTTGGCATTAACATTTTTAAATGCTTCGCTGATTTCATCAACTGCCATCAAAGGGAATTTATGGATTCCAGCAGCATTGTCGCATACAGTCAAACAGACTTTGTAGTCTTTACATTGTTTTGTAGCCTGGTGCAGCAGCTTCATTTCTGGAAGCTAATGCTTTCTCTGGAAGCAATCTATAATACCAGCTTCATCCACATTATTAACTTGCTCGTCGGATAAAGCCCTTTCATTAATAAGAGCTTCCCATTTTTTGGTAAGTTTACTGCGACTTCACAATTGGCTGATCATTTTTCTCCCGAAATCATAAGCATATGAATTCCATTTCTTTCCTTCCATCTGTTACGCCATCCTTCGTTTGCCATAAAACCATCATCTCCACCCATTTTCTGATGAAGCAGAACAGACTTTTCATTTAATACGGGTCCACTGACTGCCTTTCCCTTGCTATGCTCTTGATTAAACAATAACAGCAAAGCATTGTCTAATTTCTCTAACCTCGGTGTCTTTACAGTAGATTGAAAATTGAGTGCACCTTTATCATCAAATTTACTACAAAATGACTTGATCACATTCCTCTTATTACATATTTCTCACTAAAATTTGATCCAAAACCTTCCCTAAAGTTTGTACAGTACAAAGTCCGAAACGATCCAGTATCCGGACATCCTGATTACTAGCAACCGTTTTTTTTTCTCTTTTTTTAGAACTTTTTTATATGCTTTAATTATATGCATTTCATATTTTTTTCATAATAAAACATGTGGAGAGTTTCAATTCTTAATTTCACTTTGGCACTAAATAAAGTACCTGCATACTGAAGAAACAATTCTTTATTACCAATCCTTTATTAACATAAAAATTTTGGTTCAGTAGTCGCCTTTTTGCCATACATCTAAATCGACATTCTCTACATCGAAATGTGGCTGATTTTACACCTACTGAATTGTTTATATCCCTGAAGCCAACCTAGCGAATCATGACTTATTATTTTTTGCTTTGATCACTGCATAACTATCAACACATGGCAGCTTGACAAATGAGTCACGGAGGGGGGGCTAATGGGTAGAGACTCTACTGCTCTTATAAATTCAGCACTTTGAGTTTTAATTTTTGCTCCTCGACTTATGCCATCGACTCCTGGATATAATTCAAGGATTTTTCCTATAGGCCAAATCATTCTCTTCTTATCATTTCCAACTAGTACAACAATGTCACCCACTTTAAGATCACAATGTTTGACCGAGTTTTCCCTTGAAACTTTGAGAGTCCCTAAATATTCTTGGTGGAATTTCTTCCTAAATGTCTCCGGGACATTTTGAATGTGCTGCAATCTACACCTAAACAAGTTTGAATTGATTTCTTGCTTTATAAAAGGCACTAAATCGTTCTTCAAATTCTCTTAAGAATGTGGCTGGTGTTATAGCAGTGAGATCTGAATCAGCTGATACAACTGTTAACGGTCTACCACTGAGTATGGCTTCACAATTACACAAAGCAGCGCACATTTCTTTGGAATCTAAACAAACTTTTCCGAGGATTTTTCTTAAAATTTTCTTCATTAATCCAATTTGATGCTCCCAAGAATGAGACGCGACTAAATAGCCGGCAGAACATCCTCTACTGGGCAAATTGGCAGAGTTCATTGTTCCTGGGATGTGCCTCCAGCCATCCCTTGGAGTAAGTTGTCTTATTTCCATAACTCTGTTATAAACAAACACACCCCATGCTACTTCTCTTTGTATCCAGGCCAGTACAGTTGAAGAATCAGTCCAAAAACAAACGTTTTGTTCTTTAAACTGTTTTAAAATGGACGAAGTTAAATGAGCACAAATAGTAGTACCTAGGAGTTCTAATCGGGCAATAGAAATCTCTTTCTTCCCAGTGGCAGCAAGTCTTGTTTTAGCTTGTAGCAAATTAACTTTCACTGAGTCTCCGTTTTCAGCACGAATGAAAGTTGCAGTTGAATATGCCAATTTACTTGCATCGCAAAAGAAATGAAGTTATATTATTTCAAACTCACAATGCAACCACCTAGGTACTTTCAAACCTTTCAAGTACTTCAAATCATACATCCACTTATCAAATTCTGACTTGGTTACGGGATCAACTTCTTGATCCTAAGATAATGTAGATTTCCACAGACTCTGAAGCATAAGCTAAGGAAGCAAGGTAATAGGAGATAATATTCCCAGAGGATCAAATACTCTACGAGCAGTTGATAAAACTGCCCACTTAGTTACCTTTTCGGCCAATTCATTCATAACATTAATAATATTCAAGCTTAGTGTATCGCTGTTCCATTCCCCTTGCATTCCTAACACATTAGTAGTGTTTAAAGAATTCTCTAATGTATCAGTGTATTCCCATCCATGTAATTTGAATTTCCTTTCGGCTAAAATGTCTGTAGCCATCTATATGAAGTAATGTAATTCTAGAATATTTTTGACATAAAAACTGTTCTTCAACTTTTCAAACATTTCTGCTGAATATTTTAATTTTCGTTTGAAAGCATCTTTTTAAATGGAATCTAAATGATATTGAATAACAGAACCGAGTAAAAAGGGACACCTGGAGACGCCAAACACAACTCTATAGTGTATGTAATATTTAAGTTGGCCATAGGCTTGATACCATAAGAATCTCAAAAAGTTTTTATCTTTGCGATTAAGGCTGATTTGCAAAAAAGCTTTTCGTATGTTGGATGTAACTCCTTTTCTATTCTTCCGGAATCCATGAAGAACTGAAGGAATGAGTTCAATAAGATTCAACCCCTTTTCAAGGCAGTCATTGAAACTAAATGTTCCTTTCTGTTTTGCTGAAGCGTCAAATACTGGTCTAATCTTCAATGTACTGTTTTCTTTGACTACGTGATGATGAGGTAAGTAATGACAAGGTAACTCAATTTCATTTTTCGATACAGATTCTATTATTCCTTCTCGTTACCACTCACAGAAAACTTCCATATTCCTCGTAAAGATTATAAGCTTTCAATCATTTAACAGTCGAATCTAATCTTTTAATAGCCAAATTAAAATTTTCTGGCAAAAGCGGATGATCACTAAGCCACGGTAAGCATACCTGAAAACGATCTTCTTCATTTATTTTAACTGTAGATAAGAAATGTTTCCTTGCTTCTTCTTGAAGTTCTAATTTATTTTTCTTTTTTAAAGGGTCTAAAATTCCCAGCGTGTCAAGAACCCACCAATTGGATACCAATGTCTCTTTATTGAGCATTGAAGTGATAAGAAAAGCTGATTTATTTGAAATTTCAGACAGAGTTTTTGCCCATAACTGTCCATCCTAATTTGGTCTTCAATAGCCACAAGACCTGAGGGAAGTTGTCTAAAGCCCCGAGTCATCAATTTTCCACAAATATCAGCTCCAATTAATATTTCTATCGGTCCATCACTTTGATCATTCAGATAAATATTATTTTCCCCAAGTTCATGTATCAGGTCGCTTCATCCTACTGGTTATATAGAACCACAAATAACCTCTTGTCCAAGGGCCTTAAAATTGCATAAATAATTATCACCTGTTTTTGATAAAAACATCATGATCTACAGTTTAAGTGGTTAACCAAATAATGAATGCTGCAGTTTTTCTTTGCATGTACTCGCAAATTGCATTTCAATAGCGGCATTCTTCAAAATATAAGACCTATGTGAAACTGTCAATGACAGCTCTTGCTTGCTGTTTTCTTTTTTCCTCTCAAAGTAACCATCAAAGTTTGTAATAACACATTAGGAGTTTTCGACAAATTTCCAAGTGCCTTGTCATGTTCTGGTATCTGTTTATCATCTTCTCAGATATTGCTGTTGGTGCTACTTTTGGGTTTGGACTTGGAGTTGATGTTTTTGCACAATAATATGTGATGCTTTGTTCCACAAACTACACATGAAACTTTTTTATGACATTTAGCTATTCCATTCCCCCCATCCAAACACAAGAAACAGCTGTGACTGTTTTGTACTACGCCTAATCTTTCTTTGACTGTCATCTTTCTGGCTTTGCAACAATCATTGGATTCATAATGTCCAAAACAAAATATACACAAATTTTGATTTTCTTTTTTTTGTCGTTATTAAGGTGGTATTTGTTTAGATTGGCCATGATTTTTAAAACCAGAACGTTTGGTGTTCCACAGTCTTGAAGATTGGTCTTTGACAAAACATTTGCTAGCTATGGATACACGTTCTTCACCCTCAATTTTACAGAGTAAAAACAAAAAAAGACCATCTAAATCCAAGCGATGTGTCGATTCTTTTTCTCTTTTGTTATAATTTTTCCTTTTGTTTCTATCTCTCTGTGGTCACAATTAACTGATCTATATCTTTGCCATGCACAAAGAGTATCATCAGGTAATGACGATTGTACAAGTGAGTATAACATACCTACACATTTATCTCTCTCAACACCAAGAAACTTTAACGCACGAAGTTTCAATTATAAATTATCATAAAATTTTCTCAAACAAAATTTGTAATTCGAATTATTTTGAAGCACTAATGAGAGAAGATCCCTGACATAAACTTCTATAAGAATGTCTTCTCTAGCAAAACATAACTGAAGTTGTTGCAAAGCTTTGTTATAACTATCACCTCCAGAGGGAAAACTTTTAATTAACTCTTCGGCAGGTGAGCCTCTTTCCATAGATTGTAATAAATATGCAAACTTATTATCATTACCCAAATTACAATCGCCGTCTCTTTTTAAATTGCGCCCAAACCCTAATAAATTCTTTACATTACTGTCAAAAGTCAGCAATTTAAGTTTTGGGTAATGTGGAATTGTATTCTGCAAAACAGTCATATCAGCAGCATTAATACTGCTGACCTTCTCATTCAATAAGTTAGCTAACTCAGTTTCTATTATTCTCCATTTATCTGTATAAGCTTCTGATTCATCCAATTCTTTATTAATTACATCCTTACCTTCCTTAAATTTAAAAAGCTCTTCTCTAATCACTTGTTCAACTTCTAGCATTGGTTTCGCTTTTTCTTCAATTAACTTTGTAATTTTACTCTTAGTTTAATTACTCTTATCTTTCTCAAAATTGTGTAAAGCTCTACTAAGCAATTTTCTATACTGAGAACGTTTTGCTTTTAAAGCATCCAGAGTAAAAATAAAATACAATTCAATATAATTAAATTCAAAAAAGAAGAAGAAGGAAATAATATAATAGTTTCTAATTACAAATATTTCCTGCATGCCTGGAACTGAGGCATATGTCAAAACTCTAAGAAGAAGATTCCAAATCTTTCATTTAAATTCAAATTTACTAATGTTTACATCTGAAACCAAAACGAAAGCTACAACTCAAAACAACTTCATGGAATACAGATAATGTTACCACACAAAAATACTAATCATTAAAAGTCTTAAAAATTACTTTTCGTTTTCAGGAGTGACATCATACTTCATGTAGCTCGTAATAATTTTTCCTTGCAGTAACCTTTCATGTTGACATTACACCTGCAATGATTACAGACTTTAGCTAACTGCACTGCCAAGTGTTGAATTTATTGACGAGGAGAAATTTAACAAAAACTTCTTTTCATATGCTAAAAAGAGATTTTGTGAATGATACATAGGTCAAAAGATTACATTTAGCGCTGTTTGAACAAAGAATAACTGATTTGTCACTCAGATAAACGCAGGCCTGAGCAACAAAATTAAAAGTGGTAAGCTTTATGATGTATCTGCAAATTTGAAAGTTTTCAATATCGGGGAGGGGAAGCGAAATTTTGCAATTAATGGAATTCGCATACGTGAAACGGTCTTTCGTACACCAGGGTACCTGAGTGATAAGGCTGGAACAGTTTAACCCCCTGTGGAACAGTTTAAAATTGCGAATAGTATAATGAAATAACCTAAAAGATATTCTTTTTTTTTTTTAGTTTTAATAAAATTTTTAAAGAGAATAATTAATAACTTAGAATTCATATTTAAGCCAGAGGTTAGGGAATGCTAATTAAAGTATTAAGCGATGTCAAATGAATGTACGCCAAAAGTCGTCAAGCTGGTGAACGTGTGGATAAAGGCAAGATTAGGCAAGCACTGGTGATTTGAATCTGTTAAGTAAGATATAAATACTATGAATGTAAGAATAAAAAGAATGCATAGCAGATACAATAAGAGAAGGTTTGCATAAACAGTAAAGGCATTACAATAAATATTACATAATATATATATTCAGTTGGGCAATGGGCCTGTTCATATTTGCTAGGTCATTGTAGTGATAATTGCAAATCTTAAGGGCCGAGTTGTTAATTGTACTTTTGTCTTTTCTGAAAGCTTTTAGCAAGTTCATAATAATGTGAACATAGCTGCTCTATAGCCAGTTCTTCATGACTTCTATTGTTGCGGATATACCACTCCGCTTTAACTATTTGCCGAAAAACAGAATTTTGGCAAGTCCGTAATTTTTTCCTATTATATTTTTTGGTATAGGCTTAAACGGGACCAGCATAACATAGTAATGGATAGAGAACGGACTTATAAATTAGTAACTTGTTGTAAATTGATAAGACAACCGTTTTGAGCAATTAAGGGCTATAGTTTACTTTACGAACTCGAAACTTATGGATAATAGATGTAATGTGTGGGGCCTATGTAAGTTTTGTTGAGGATCACCCCAAGATAAGGGACCTGCTAGGCCCAGGGAATAGGGGTGCCACTGAAGATGAAATTTCTCTTGAATTTGCTTTTTTGGTGAACATAATAGCCAGCATTTTATCCACACCGACTTGAATTTTCCATTTTGTAAGCCAGGTCTCTAATGTACGGATGTAGCTTTGTAATCGTTGAATGACTGGACTTACAAATGCACTTTGTGCTAGGATCACAGTGTTGTCTGCGTACGTAGCGCTAATGTTGTGTCATGTGTGGATGGTATGTCATTCATGTAAATATTAAAAAGTGTGGGTCCAAGTAAGGACCCACACTAACCTTGTGACCTTACGACCCTTGTGGAAAGCCAGCCTGGGTGGCATGGCTTGTGGAGTTTGTGCCAGAAACGTGAACGATGAAGTGTTTACCGGTTAGGTAGAAATTAATAATATTAATGATGTAACCTGGGAAGCCCAGGGCATGTAATTTGCAGGTGAGAGCATCCAGTCATAGTCGGTCAAAAATCTTAATAATGTCTAAAAACAGTCTTCCATTGATCTTGCGTTTTGCCATTCCCTCGGAGTTGGTTTCTACAAGTCGGTAGAGTTGGTTAGTAGTTGACAGTTGCTTCGTAAAACCAAACTGGCATGGTTTGATGACGTTATTGCTTTCTATATAGCCCTTGATTCTCTTGAGTAGGGTAGCTTCACAGATTTTACTCATGGAAGACAGTAAACTGATAGGGCGATAAGACTCCAGTTTAGATGAAGGTTTTCCAGGCTTGAGGATCGGAATGATCTTCGCAGTCTTCCAAGGTTGAGGAAAGTGCTGCCATTTCAGAATAAGGTTGCAAATTCTAGCAATAGTGAAAATGGTCTTCACTGGGAATTTTTTTCATACAATTGGTGATAGAGTCTATGCCAGGACTTTTCTTCTTGATCCCTTTGATGTATGCATAGACTTCTGACGGTAAGGCTGGAATGATGCCAGCGCTTGGATTTGTTGGGTAGTTGGAGTGAAAGCTATGAACTAGATTTTCTGTTGCAATGTCATGAATGTTGTTTGTGCGAAATTGAGATTCCAGATGCATAGCTAACAGTTCTGCTTTCTCAATTTCAGCGTAATGGATCCTTTGTGGATCGGAAGGCTTTGTGGCTTTCCACAGTGAGTTGTCATCAGCAGAAAGTGCACTGAGGTAGTTGGCCCAGTCTTGCTGTGTTTGAGTATTTAAAAAAGACTTGACAGCATTGCAAATCCTCTTGAATCTGTATTTGTCCTCCTGGTTATGGGTTCGCTGGAAGTGCCTTCTGGCTGCATTACGTTTTTTCAATTAACTGCTGTAATTCCTTTCTTCTGCAGTTACGTTTTCTTGGTAGCTCTCTCCTTGCATTATTGTGAGCAGTAGTAATGGCAGTTGTGAAGTTCTGAATTAAACTATCAATATCATGCCTTGAGTGTATCATTGGGAGTATGAAATGGATGTTGTTTAGAGCTTTGGCGAACTTGTGCCAGTCAGTAGTGAAGGCTCTTCTGTCTGGTGAAGTACACTGGTGAAATAAATTAAGAGAATTTGCATATTTTATCGTTTTGCATGAAAAGAACTGAACTGAAGGAAAAACCACTGCTTCTAGATAAAAATTCAAATCTTGTACGGCAAATATGTAAGCATACACGTGTGTGTAGGCGGAGACAGTAGAAAACCAGGCTTTATACGCGAGTGCAGGGTAAGACGAACTAGCACACCTCGGCGAATTTCTTGGTGTTATCTTGCAGCAATCGGTTAAATTCACAGCAGAGCAATAAAAATGAGTAACCACCAATGTTTAGATGATGGGATGAGGTGGCAAATTGTGGAAAGGTTAGAGGCAGGCCAATCGCAAGTCCAGATATGCAGAGAGTTTAATTTAACGCCCAGCATCGTGTGTAACCCATGGAAACAGTTCCAGGGATCCATCGAGAGAAAGCTTGGACAAAGTCATCCAAGAGCCACGACGGCCAGAGAAGATCGCTATTTGTCCACTTCAGCGAGACGTGTACAGAGGGGCTACAGCTTCTCAGCTCTCTCGGAACCTGTATGCAACCACATGAGCCGTATAACAAGGGTGGCTATTTCCAAAAGACTGAATGAGAGAGGGTTGTTTGCCAGAAGACCGGCTGTTTGCGTCTCACTCACATCTACAGACAGGAGAGTCCGATTAGCATGCTGCAGGCAGCATAGTGATTGGAGTACAGAGCAATGAGGACCATTCTGTTCACTGAAGAGTCCCGTTTTAGCCTAAACACCGATTCTCGCCGTACTCTCATACGGAGAGAGCCAGGGAGCCGTTACCTACCCTCCAATGTCCTCGAAATCAACAATTATGGCGGTGACGGTGTAATGGTCTGGGCAGGCATCATGTTGGATGGCCGCACACCTCTCCACATCTTTGACAGAGGCTCTGTGACTATTATGAGGTATAGGGATGAGGTCTTGGAGCCCTATGTTCGCCTTTTCCGGGGTGCAGTGAGCCCCGAGTTCATCTTGCAGGACGATAACTCTAGGCCACATAGAGTTCTGGTTGACGAATTTCTTGAGAGTGAGGATATTCGTCGGATGAATTGGCCAGCAGGGTCTCCAGACCTCAACCCGATAGAGCATGTCTGGGACGCTCTGGGGAGGGCAACTGCAACCCCCCTCCGAGAACCATCCATGAACTGAAAACAGCATTGCTGAGTGAGTGGGACCAACTGCCATAGGCAATGATAAATTGCCTTATTTCCAGAATGACATCACACTGCGAGGCCTGTAAGGCTGTAAGAGGGTATCATACCCCCTATTAACCCATTTCTTTCGTGTCTTCTGCAACCGCTGTTTCAGACCTTGAGACTCCCACGAGTGTCACAAACGAACATATGTGTCTAATATAACTGTTGGATGTTTATTTTGTTTGTATTATATCAACCTATATTCACACCAAATTTTATTAAAATCTGTCCAGTAGTTCTGGAGATCGTAGATCAAATATGAAAATTCTCTTAATTTATTTCACCAGTGTATAACTGCTAATGTTCAGAATCATTCTGACAGGATTATGATTAAAGAACAGTTCATCCAGCACAGAAACATCCAGTGGAATTATATATGGAATTTGTTGTTAAGTGGTAATAAATGAGGATGACACAACAGTAGATTTTTTCCACTGCAATGAAAATGCCCAAATGAATTAATGAACGATGAAATGTGCAGTATGGTTTGTTCCCTAAAGCCACAAACTATTGCTACTGATTGTAAAGATAGTGACAGAGAAGTTGCTGAGAATGAAAACATTTTTATTGACAATTTACTCAACACTGCAATTGCAGCACTTAAACAATGGAACTTTGTAAATGACCAAGAAATTATGTTTATGTATAGAATTAAAGAGAAAGTATTACCCCACAAAACAAAGCAACTTAGCCAATTTTCATTGAAAAAAATGTTTAATAAAACAAACAAATAAAGAGAGCTCTTTTTTTTGTAAATTTTGATTTCCTTAACATCAAAAATGCTTTATTAGTCCATAAATCACGATTTCATGCTTTTAATTTTATAATTTCTACATATCATTCTATTAGATTTAAACTCATGATATAATATAAAAAAAAAATCCCAAATCTGGAATCGGCAACATTCCGATAAGTCCGGATATCAGGCTCTGTAATGTATTCTGTAAAAGTACATAGTAACCACTTATACTGAGAAGTTGGATGTGACATCTCAGAAAAGAAGCCTTGCTGCTGCTATCTTGAAACTGAGTGAAAACCGGAAGTGACGTAGATGTTTTGAATGACATAAAGTTTCATTCAAAACCAGGGCAAAAATAGTTTTTCAAAGTTTCATTTTGTGGCAAACACGATTTTTTCCCCTTTTTTGTAGCAATTCTTGAGCCAAGTATTTGTGGTGACATTAATTTTCCTTTACTTATTTAATCTGTTTATTACTTTTAACTAAGCAACTCATTATTTAAGTCATTCATTTCTAATTGATTCCATTATTTAATTTACTAACAGTACCTTTTCCACGAATTTTAAAAAGCTGGAATCGAACCCACATCCTCACACATGGGAGAAGAACATGCAAACCATAGGCCAGCAGGGCCTGCAGGACTTTTCAGATGAAACTAGATATTAATGACTGGTTAAACTTTCTGAAATACTGTGCAAAACATCAGGGGTTCTCTTTTACACATCTTACTTTTATTCAAAATGGTCACCAAACTATGTCTGAACTATGTAAAGCATCACAAATTCTCTTTCACACATCTTACTTTTATTCAAAGAATTCACCAAATTAGATTTAGTACATAAAAGTTTTACACTTTCCATTTACACATTTTCTTTAGATTTAACTTCTATCCTGCTTTTAAAGCACTCAAGTTACATTTCTGATTCCTTTTTTCTAAAACTAAAAAGAAGACTTACATAAATTTCTTTACTGAAAAAATACTTCAATTGAATCAAATCTTATAATTCAGGAATAATAAATTTTCACAGCATAAAATCTTCTTAAACAAATACATGTGTATTTACACCCAGTTTAGTTGAGACATACACCAAAAATATTTAGTTTCTTATTATTTTACGATACACATATTTACATGTATACACTTAGAAGACTCTCTTTTATTCAGCAGAGGACTGATTTATATTACTCACACAAATTCTGTTTACTCTTGGAAGCATTTTACAAAACTATCTTGGATTTTCTAGTACACATCCTACCTTAAACCATAAATACATGCTAAAATTTGATTTTTGTCATGTGAAAACATCACGCAGATTCTTAACATGATGTCACCCATCTGCCACACAGCCTCATAACCTCTAGTATATTCAAACTTAATATTCTTAGCAAGATATATTGATATTCTTAACATATATGCCTTGATATTCTTAACAAGATATATGGAAATCGAATTACGTTTAACTATAAAGAAGAATTTCAACACTGTAATGTATCATATAAATTCAAATTATAGCCAAATCTAGGAGGGAGAACTCAAGACAAAGTCTGAAACTACACACAAAATAAATGTTCAAGCATGGAAATGAAAGTTTGTTTCCTTTTCCCAGTTCGGAATATTTTTTCAAACACGATCATCATTATTTTTATGAGTCTCACAGCTTTCTAACATACTCATTTTAACTTAAGCTCAAAGGTATGCATTTCAAATTGACATTATTTTATTTAAACCTTGTAGAATAAAAATGACGCCTTCCATCTGCACGACAAACATTTATTTATGCTATGAAGACGTAGAACAGCAGAGTAGAAACATGATAAGTAAATTACATGATTACACAGTACTTAGTGCTTCTCGCGTACATCCGATACTCACCACTGACATTGGCTAACTCTTTTTGGAAAAGTATTACGCAGCAGAGAGCTTGCTTATCATGCGCATGCGCAAGGGAATCAACGGTGGTTGCCAACATAAACCCTTTCGACGTTGATTCTCTTATTCCTAAAAAGTAAAACAAAATACATATTAGACAGTATTCAGTCCTATAATTGCACAGCAGTTTTGATGTTTAACAGGTGTCAGGGGTTTGGTTAACATATCAGATCCCATTTCACTGGTAGGTATGTACTGCACATCCAGTTCGCCGCGTTCATATACTTCAAGCACAAAATAATGGCGAATGTCTATGTGCTTTGTGCGCGAGTGAAACACTGAGTTCTTCGTAATTTTCTGAGCTCCTTGATTGTCGCAGTATATTGTTGCTGGATTTTCTATGTTGTAATTCAGCTGTTTCAGGAAACGGCACAGGTAGATGGTTTCTTTGGCGGCTTCAGACAGAGCCATATATTCCGCCTCTGTTGAAGATAGAGCTACACTATGTTGTTTTCATGATTCCCAGGTTATGGCAGAACCACTTAGTATACATACAAAACCTGTGTGAGATTTTCGATCATTGACATTTGATGCCCAATCTGCATCCACAAAGGCGATGAGTGGTTTTCCTGTTTTTGTATAAATTAGTCCTTGATCTTGGGTTCCCTTTAGATATCGAAGTATTCTTTTCGCAGCATGCCAATGTTCTTCTCTGGGATTGTTGTTAAATTGACTTGAGAAATTCACGCCGTATGTGATATCTGGCCTAGTAGCTACTGAAAGGTACATAAGTGATCCTATCAGATTTCTGAATGGAACATTTTTCATGTCAGCGATTTCGTTTTTATTTTTAGGACTCATCTCCTTTGATAATTTTGTGCTGTGATAGGTTAAGCCACGGATTTAGCATTTTGCATATCGTACCGATTTAAAATATCGTCAATGTTTCTTTCGAGAAATTTTAATTGAATTCTCATTTTGGCAAAATTGTATGCCTAAACAATAATGTAATTTTCCTAAGTCTTTCACTTTAAAAGCAGAAGCTAAACTATTGCGAATTCTTTCATATGTTTGCTTAGAATCAGTAAAAACGATAAGATCGTCTACATATACAATTATAATTGTTTCACTGCTAGACGACTTTTTAATATAAACACAATTATCTGAATTAAGAGATTTAAATTTCATGGATTTTAATTTTTAATCTAACTTTTTGTACCACTGACATCCCGACTGTTTAAGACCGTATAACAATCGCTTTAAAAGACACACTTTATCTGAATTAGTTTCATCGCGAAAACCTTCGGGGATTTCCATATAGATTTCTTCATCTAAATTTCCATTTACATAGGCCATTACAAAATCTAATCGGTAATCTTTCAGACTGTGTTCTACAGCGTAGGCTAAAACTGTTCTTATGGAACTTAATCTAGCAACAGGGGAAAAGTTTTCAGTGAAATCAAAACCAGGGGTTTGGGCACACCCTTTAGCAACTAGCCTAGCTTTGTATTTTTCGATAGTGCCGTCGTGATTGTATTTTAATTTAAGAACCCATCTACTACCAATAACTTTCTTATTTTCAGGTCGTTTTACCAATTTCCAAGCGTTTTCTTGAACAAGGAAATTAGATTCTGATAGCATGGCATTACGCCAATTTTCAGCATATGGTCCATTTAATGCCTCTTGCATCGTAGGATTAATGCTTTCCTCAACAACATTTTGAATTTGTTCATTTTTATTTACAACTGTATACTGATATTCCTTCTTAGGCCTTCCGGTCAAACCTGTTTTTATTTTCTTGGGTCGACCAGGCCCCCTTTTAATCAGGATAGGAGACACTGATTTGCTATCTAAATCACTTTCACTTTAATTTTCAGATTCAGAGTAAGTTGGCGACACCTTGCCGTTCAGAGGTGATGGTTTATCACGACATAGTTTGTTTATAATTTTCTCTTCCGGAGCGAAAGGCAGAGATATTTCTTGTTCTGAGTCATAACTAGAGCAGTTTTCAAACTCATTAACAAATTTTACGTCTCTGCTTATTATCACTTTACATGCGTCAGGATCCCAGAGTCTATATGCTTTTGATTCATCAGAATAGCCAATAAAAATGCATTCTTTAGATCGAATATCAAATTTGTCTATTCCTGGCCTTTTATTTAATGGAAATGCTTTTTGGCCAAAAGTTCTGAAGTGAGAGACAGCTGGCACTCTGCCAAACATCACTGTGTAAGGTGTTTTTGTTTGACCTTCTAAACCTCGCGTAGGACAGCGATTTCGAATGTAAGCAGCCGTATTGACGGCTTCAGCCCAGAATTTATGAGGAAGATTGGACTGTAATAATAAACATCGCACCATTGAAACTAAAGTGCGATTTAATCTTTCGGTGACTCCATTCTGGGCTGGTGTGTAAGGAGTGCTCTTTTTGTGTTTTATTCCCGCGTCATTAAGAATATTAGTCTTTTATTCTAGCCCGTTGTCCGTTCAGAGAATTTTGATTTTGGAGTTAAGTTTGTTTTCAAAAGATGCTTTGAAATTTATAAAACCTTCTTCAACTTGTTCCTTAGATTTCAGAAAATAAACATGAACGTATAGAGATTTGTCATCGATAAATGTTGCAAAATAAAATGATCCCCCTATTGATTCGACTCTCATGGGACCACACAAATCAGAATGAATTATTTAACAACTCAGTACTTCTATATTCAGATTCTTTCGGAAGGGGGGTTGCAGTTTGTTTACCCTGAATGCATACCTTACAGGTAGAAAGAGAGTCATTTTGAAAAAAAGAAAGACCTCTAACCATGTTATTTAATAGAAGTTTTTTTAAGATCGTTTTCATTTAAATGGCCAAATCTTGTATGCTATTTATCTATTTCTTTAGCAATTGATAGAGATTCAAATATTGGCATGACATAATAAAGATCATTTTCGCGTTTAGCTGAAATTACTGTTTCATTATTAGAATTAAATATTCTAGCACATTTTTCTTTGAAAATTACTGAATAATTATTTGCAGTTACTTTAGATACAGAGATTAAATTATTTTTTAAATCATGCACACACAATACATTTTCGAGTTTGATATTTTCGGTTTTAGAACCTATGCGAACTTTAAATTTAACAGTTCCTTTCCCGATAGCTTTAACTATTTTATTAGCAGCTAATTTAACATAAATATCACCTACTTCGTGAATTTCTTGGAAAAGTTCTTTGCTGTTACACATATGTGATGTTGCACCACTATCTAGACAAAAAATGTCTTTAGAATGTCTATCTAGTCAAAAAATGTCTGTAGTTAAATGGATACTTTCGGTTTGCAGACGTATCTAGTTTCGGTTTAGGAACCGGTCGTTGATTATACTTCCGATCTTTTGAATAGAATGCTTGTTGTGATTCACAATACGATGAATTTTTATTTTTGCGGGTGTTAGCTTCTTCCAGCAGTTTAATTTTCAACATTTCTGGAGCAGGCAGTTCATCACAAGATTCAATGGCAATTCGAAAGCTTTCATAAGATTCCAGTATGCTATATAAAAGCAATATTGTTAGCAAATCATCCACAATGTCGATTTTCATCTCTTTTGCTTGTCCACAAGAATGAAAAAATCATTTAGGTGATCAGTCATTTCTTTAGTATCGGTCATTTTTGTAAAAAGCAATTTTTTTAGAATTGCGGCCTTTCTAGCTGGCCCTTTCGATTCGTAAATAGAGTGCAGTTTACTCCATAGTTCATGGGATGTTACACAATTTTTTACTTGTGTAAGTTCACTGAGTGAAATTGATAGGATTATATACGCTCTTGCTTTTTGGTCAGTAGTTTTCCATTTAGCATAACCTTCATCACCAGTTTCTGGTTTCGTAATTTTCCCAGTTACATAGTCCCAATGATAATTTTTAATCAGTATCGCTTCCACTTGCAATTTCCACGTGTCAAAATTGTCCTTTTTCAGCTTTTCTGCTTCCACTTGCAATTTCCACGTGTCAAAATTGTCCTTTTTCAGCTTTTCAATTGAAACTGTATTCATTGTCGTTATTTTCGATTTCAGTCGACTCAGCTTAGCTTGCCGAAAGAATTTAACACAGACGGTTGTATTGCGCAGTGGAAGCGTGCTGCCAATGTAGAATAAAAATGATGCCTTCCATCTGCATGACAAACATCTATTTATGCTATGAAGACGTAGAACAGCAGAGTAGAAACATGATAAGTAAATTACATGATTACACAGTACTTAGCGCTCCTTGCGTACATCCAATACTCACCACTGACGTTGGCTAACGCTTTTCGGAAAAGTATTACGCAGCAGAGAGCTTGCTTATCATGCGCATGCGCTAGGAGAATCAACGGCGGTTGCCAACATACCTGAACGCTTACAGATTTTTGAGAATATTTGACATTTAATTTATGATACTTTAGCAAATAAAATCCTGCATAAGCATCTTACATAACAGCAAATATTGATATGAATTCCAAACAACAATCCAACACAGTAATTAACTAAAAAAATGTTAACACATCTATTCTAAATTAAGATATGCACTTCATATTGAAATTACTTTATTTAATACTGATGGCTAACACCTCCTTTTGAGAATATATGACATTTAATTTATCACGGACATCATACTTAACAAATAAAATGCATAAACATCATACATAACAGGTGATATTGACATAAACTCCATATAATGATCCAACATAGTCGGCAACTTAAAAAAAAATAACACATTTTAATATGACTTAATCTATGAAAGACCACACTTTCAAAGAAGCATTGTTTTAATCAAACACTGAAACCATACAACTCTTCAAACACATATAAGATTTATTTTTTATGACCATCATACAGTAGTAAACAAATAAGATACATTCCACATAGAACTATGCACATTTTCTTTTTTAACCAAATGCATTCTTAAGAAAAAAATGATGAAGAAGAGATTACAGGTACTATTTTCTGCTATTTTCGGTATTACTTTTTCCCCCAAAAAATCTCTCCATGGCATCCAAAGTCTGTATGTGAGATTTGGTTTTACTCCATTATATATTTCTTCAACAGAAAATAGAGTAACATTCTTTAGCACCAAATTTAATCATAAAAAGTTTCATAAAAGGTAAATTCTTTAATAGAAGCAGATAACTTGAACCTTTTTGCATGCAGTAAAGAAATATGCAGCTGAAAAAAAAAAAAAAGGAATAAGAAAAGAAATTTACAAACTGTTGCCAATGATTACCTTCCTTCAGTTGATTTTAAAATATAACAAACGTGAAAACTACACTTATTTCCATAAAAATTTGCGCACCAAGAAATAATTGTGGGATCGTAATGAAACTTGGCATGAAGGTACATATCGGTAGATATGCAAATGATCAGAAATGCAGCGTGATTGCACACTGCGTAATGCTACTACTGGGTGCTGAACTTCGTTCTTCTTGGAGTATAAAACAAGTAAGCAGAGCTTGTTTGAGTGTATTTAATCTTTTGCTAAGGAAACGCTGAGGTACACATGCCGTTACACTGCCATCGAAGCCAATATCAGCAGCTGTCATATTTCAAAAGGGGAAGAATCATCGGGATGATGGAAACTGGGTGGTCAGCTCGGCAAGTAGGCCATTCTGATTTTACTGTGAGAAGGTTTTGGAACCAGTGGACAGAAATGACATCATTTACACCGCAACCAGGCTCAAGACGGCATCAACAGACTAGTCGTTGAGAAGATCGTCACATCATACGGCATGCATGCATAGAGCCAACCGCCTCATTGTCCACTATCCAGGCACAGGCAGCAACTAGACAATGCTCGGCCACACAAAGCACGGAACTCACAGGACTATCTCAGCTACATTAACACCCTTATGTGGCCTGCTCGATCTCCAGATTTCTCACGAATCGAGCATATCTGGAATCATTTGGGACGGCAAATTGGACAGCCTACGAGATTGGTCGAACTAGAGGTGCATTTACAGCAACTATGGAACAAGATGTCTCAGGACGCCACGTGGAACTTGTATGTCCGCTCGTATCGCATCCTGCATACACGCTAAAGGTGGTCCAACAGAGTACTAAAACTTCTGTTCATGTGTACTTTTTTCTGCAATTAATGATTCTTTTTTCTTTGATTTTCTAATCACTTACTTATATTAAAGTAGTACTTATATATGTAAAATTTTGTTTGATTTTGACAACTCTTTCTTGGTGCACAAATTTTTATGGCAATGAGTGTATTATGCAGTCAATGAATGACGAACAAGCTTATGGTGCCGCAATACCATCCATTAATTCCTTTAAGGTGAATATAACAGCAGCATGAAATATTTGGTCAAACTTCCTTAGAAAGAAAATTATAATAATTTATTATTATAATAAGTAAAAGACATTCAGAATACTAAACTGGTTTCAGGCAGACTTAGTGCTACAAAAGTAAAAGAGAGACCCACATTTAAATGAATAGATTGTCTTGAGAAAATCGTAGAGAAAATCAAAAATTGGAAGAAAGTAGCCAGAACGAAATCAGCCTAGAAATTCTTTCAAAGCAAGTTCCACCATGAACTGTCATGCTTTTGAAAAAGAAGAAGACATAGTGGGAGCAAAATATATATAATATATCGTTCTTCTTTCAATATTTTTTAAATAGCAGTAATGGCGAACTCTGAAAATTAATGTACCAACTTATGTAAGTCATAGTAAAGAGAAAACAAAGTAATTTTGAATTTTATTTTAATGTCCCATTTAAGAACAAAAAATAAATCACATAAGCAGAAATATATTCAAATATAAATTAATAAAATACAGCACTAAATAAGCAAATATGTGACTAGGGTTTCGGTACAGAATGAAATACTTCACAAACCATACTGAGTAGTTTTCACCTACGGGCCATGTTCTCCATGAATTTACCCAAAAGAGGTTAAGGAATTAAATCTCATTTATCCTGTGGCATTGACAAAAACGCCAAGAATAGAATTATAAAGTGTCTCCTCAAAGTGCTCTAATAGTAAACAGGCAAAATCTGACAGCAATATTTTTTGTTCTCTTCATATAATATCTTCACATTCTAAATACACATCAACTGACTTATAAGGATGGTCTTGGATAGTGCAGAGCACAAAAGTAATCATGATGAATATCATTATTAAACACAAGTATCTGGGATACCATTTTGATCCCTTTTTATAACTGTTCACACACACTCACAAATGTTAATCAACTTCAGCAAACGTCAGATCTGAGCAGATGCCATGAGCACAGAGGAAAAACTTCGAACGCTGATCTTCTAGAGACTAGTTCGAAGTTTTTTTCACTTGTCTTTCCTCTAGAACCTCTCAGATATATTTGGCATATTGATGACTCCCATACTCAGCATTACGTGATCACGATCATAACCAGGACGGCACACAGAGCCCCAAAGCACCCCATAGGTTCCCCCAATGCAGAATAAATCAGATGAACGAATTAGAAAATGATAGTAATCAAATTCATGAGATAGGAAAAACTACTGGCGTCACAGCTGATGACAGGAAAAATCTTCTCTCTACTGAAGATGAGATGCAGATGCATAACTCAATTCTCACATACCAGATGATGATATATCTATCAGTGACACACCTAGCACATCTAGTCACAACAGCATAACTCTTGATACACATGATAAAAATATAACTCCACCACATAGTCCAGTTAAAACTAACTCCAACTCTCACAATAGTCTGTTTTCACTTACAAAAATAGTGAGCGACAAGTGGAAAACAACCCCTATGCTGAAAAAGCGCCATGACTCCAAGGGCAATAAATCGCCAAATATGGAAACCACCAATCATTTCAGTGCATTAGATACTGAGTATCTAATGCACTGAATAGTTCAATTAATAATGATAGTTCAATTAAATGATGAATCTATTTGTGTAGAAAATAATGATAACCTCCTGAAACCTGACAAATATGTGGGGAAAATCCCACCTCTTGTAATTACACACCCTCAAATAAGTTGGAAAACTTTAAGAAAAGAAATCCCAGAGATTTAAAAATTCAAAAAATCTATAGTAGAATTAAAGGCAGCAACCTTACTGTTAAACTTTATAGCATTGCAGACTACCGTAAGGTGCAAGATAAATTTAATAAGGAACAAATTCCTTATCATACATATTTGCTAAATTCTGACAAAACAGTAAGAGTTATGTATCTTTCAAATGACATGACCGAAGACGAGATTAAGGAAAATCTTGAAGCGCAAGGCATCCCTATCATGAAAGCTCGCCATCTGACAAAAGTTTAAGATGGAACTGCAAATTACATCCCCGTCTTTTATGTTGAATCCTCTTGCACTGAAGCATGGAAGAAACTTTTCCACATACCCAGAATTATGAACCTTTATGTACACATTGCTGGATTTAAATTAAAACCAGGCTCTTTGCAGTGCTACTACTGCCAGACCTACTACCCGTACACAGCATGCATGCCATAACACACCTAGATGTGCTAGATGTGCACAAAATCATCGATCATATGAATGCACTTTTAAGAGTAAGAAAATGTAAGATTATGTAGCGGACTGACCCAGCTTCTTCTATTTTATGCCCAAAAAGACCAGGTAATTCTACTAATACAGAAAATACTGAGATGGACGTCATAAATTCCGTCCCTCAACAAAATTTTAACTCTAGCAGCCAATCCGAAAATAGAATTTCGTTACATGATTTCAATGACCAATAACCTAAAAGAAGCATTAACTAAAAGCATGATTAATAATCAAACTGTGCACAAAAATAAACAAGAATCAACTAAACATGAAAAAATTAAAAGCAATAAGTCAAAAGCCTGAAGAAAGCCTAAATAAATTTATATCATTTATGTCGACCATTTACGACCTTTACGAAGACTTCTGCAAGGGTAACTCAGCAGCTAATAAAATGACCATAGCATTTAGTGCTTTAAAGATTTATGAAACCCTAAACAAAGATTAACTACACCAAAAGGAATAATTACTCAAATATGCAACGTATTAATTATGTTAGAATAGCCTTTCATAAATGCAACGGACTCAAAACTCAGCATCACCCAGTTCACTTTTCAAAATAACTTGGACATCTTTCTACTCAATGAAACCCATCTGAAACCCAATGATTGCAAACTACTCTGTCTATAGACAAGATAGTCTACATAATAGTGGTGACGGCACAGCAATTCCAATTAAGAAGTCTATTAAACACGCTTCATTTGATCTACATAAATTTACCAGCTTTCAAACTTATGCCTGCCTTATTTATAGTGGAAATTCTACACCTTATCTTATCGTTTCAATCTACAAACTACCTCAGAAAATTTTAAACATACAAGAACTCAATTACATCTGCAGCCTTTGTTTCCCGACGACCACTGCCAGCGACACAAATTGTAAGCACTCTGCCTGGCATTCCAGATATGAAAATAGCAATTGCACTAGACTCTTCAATTACACACAAAACTCTAAAATATAATAGCTCCGAAATGAACCTACTTATCATCCGACTAATAGCAATTATTAACCTGGTGTTTCGGATACCCTTGGAGGGTTGGTCACTACTGTGAGGGTGACCGTCAGGTTACCCGGAGTTGAGTGGCTGCAGGTAGTATATCTGATTCTTTATAATGATTGGGTAAGTTTGTGACTTGCATAATTCTTACTGCATTTTAAACTCAAAACATATTTATTACAATTATGAGAAGCTCTTTACAAATATACATATAATTCATATATAGCATAGATAAGTATTGAAATGAATTATAGTCCCCGAAGTGTGAGGAGTTTTCTAACGAAGGCCTCTCTAGTCGAGAGCTCAAGAGCATTGTAGGTCTTTCTAGTTGAGAGTTCAGGAGCCTTCTTCTGTGTTACTCCAATGGCGAAAATCTTCAGATTAAATTAGGCATGCCTCCTTAGTTTTACAGTAGTATTTTACATCATCTGATTCGTTATATCTGGAATGATATCAAAGGGAAAATCAGATCATTGGTTTGTCACCTCTCCTGAAATCAAGAGACTTTGACGACAGACACAGTGCAGAATGTTAAAATCTCCTGACACTAGCCGTGAAGTTATGTCTCTTGCACTGTCAACTGGAATGAATTATTGCATCTGCAATATCAAAAACATGTCGAGTGACACATTGTAAAGGCTTGAGCACAATGATTTGCAGGGACTGCACACACGATTAACTTATCTCTGTGTGGTCCACCGCATAGTCCCCCTCCAGTATCACCGTGATGATACATAAAAATCAGGGAAATATACATCTGCCCGAACAAGTTTGACAAATATTTGGTTTGGCGTGGTGAAAATATCTAGGTTTCAAAAGTATCAGGAGAGTGAGAATCCATGTCGGTATTCAACAGAAATGCTGGTTTCACCCGATCAATTGAGATCGAAACAATTTTTCCATGAATGGATAATTTGAACACATTTTCACCACATTTCAGAACTTTCAAAGGGCCATTGTATGGTGGTTGTAGTGGCCATCGTACTGTATCACGTCACACAAATGCATGTGAACACATTTTCAAATCTTTGTGAATAAACACTGCTTTTGCTGTATGTGATCCATTTGGTTTAGGTTTAAGCTGCTGCGTTCAACTTCAAAGTTGTTCGACGAATTCAACAGGATCAGTTGCAACATTCAATGTGTTGAAAAAAATCGCCCGGTAGTTTAATGGTAGTTCTGTACACAAGTTCAGAAGGCATGCAATTCATGGTTTCTTTGAAAGCTGTTCTCAAACCAAGTAGTACAGTTGGTAGAACTCCTCTCCATTTTAGTGTGTTGTGACACATAATGCAGCTTTTAGAGGACGGTGAAATTACTCAATTAAGCCACTGCTTTGAGGATGATAAGCTGTTGCGCGTATTCATTGTATGCCTAGGAGTTTAGGTACAGCCTTAACTAAACAAGACTCAAATTGATGTCCTTGATCGGTTGTAATAGTAGCTGGCACACTAAAGCGAACAATCCAGTTCACCTCCGCTACCGTTGTAGCTTAAATATCGATGACGGGGATAGCTTCTGTCCATCTAGTAAACTGATTGATAGCTAATGAATAATGGGCAATATGTGAATCCACTGGAAGGTGAAGTGGGCCGATGAGATCTACATGAATATGTTGAAATCATAAGTGAATAAGTTTCACTAAATTACTGTGAAGGGTCTGAAGTATGTTTAATTTAGATTTCTGGCACAAAATACACTGTCTTGCCAAGTTCATGACATCTTTGTTAATATTTGGCCACACACACCGACTACTAACTATTTTTGATGTTGTTCGATGCCTGGATGAGCTAAATTATATACGCAACACTGCCTTGGGAATATAAGCTCTTGCTATACCTGTTGATATCACATAACATAATTCTATTTCTGAATTTGGGAGTTTAACTTTTTTCCTTTGTAAAGAATTGTTAGTGTTAAGTATTTCTTTTAACTCATCGTCATTTAATTGTCCTTGAGCAGTTTCTTCATAATCAATGGGACCATTGATTTTAATTTCGTGAATGTGATAATGTGTCAGCCACAGTATTATCAGTATTGTCCTTTTAGCATGTACCTAAATTTGCGAATGGATGAGTATATTGCTTATAACTCTCTATCATAGGCACTGTATTTTGTCACAGTGATTGTGATCATTCTAGAGAAAAATGCTAGAGGTTCAAGTCCTTGTTTAGTAACTTGATTTAGAGACCCACCAATAGTGTAGCCTTCATTTCCACATTGTTGTCTGTACACATGTTTCATCACCAGTCATTGCAGCTTTAGAAATTTTGGATATGCAATTCTCACTATAAGAACTCTGCACATGCCCTGATGGGGTTCTCCTTTTATTTGACTGTAAAGTTAGCAGCTGCATATCGCCTGCAAATATTCATCAAAATCAAGTAACATGAGTATCAAAATCATACGTTCAGTTTAACTGTGTTTCCAATTGAATGTACAACGAGATGATAATTTTCATAGATGACCTTCCTCATTTTTTCCACACGATCAGTGTCAGTACATATTTATGCCCACCTGTATTTAGACTACTCCTCAATGGAAAGTTCAACTTGATTTTAAATGACTGAATCATTATTATTTGTATTGCAATTATTTACCCGAACAATTATTGTTATATACAGCCATTTGTAATACTGTTCAGTTCAAACATCCCTCATCACAGGCTTCATAAACATGCCTTAGGTCTGTGTAGATGTTTCCTGCAATTTCATACATGCTTGCAGTTCTTCCAGTCTTTTCACTAGTAGTGTAACTGTTAATAGACCAAAACATTCTACATGTTGTTGCAAAATATGCATTACTATGGTTAGCACTAGGTTTAAAAAACAGATTAAGGATATCACTATGCACTGCCATTGTTGATTTTTTTCATTACATACACACTCCTACATGTAAATTCAGACCAATAACTTGTTTTACTTTTCAGCCTCCCTCTCAGTTCCCAACTTATCATCTCAGTTTCTAAAAAATTAAAAAGTGAAGCACTGCAAATACAATGAACAGGTTTATGATAGTAATAATTTCTGCAGTTTAAAACAGAGGAAACATATACTCTACAAATGAAATATTAATACTTTCCAAATAAAACCAAATATAAAAAGGTACTCATGATAAATACGCTTGCACTTGTTTTAAATATCTTTTATACGCTTCCAGCTTTATTTGTTTAAATCTTTTGTTTACATTATCATGAAAATATTATTTACTAATATAATATAACAGAAAAGAAAAAATGTCAACATCAATAGCAAAGTTTAAAAAAAATTAAACTTCCAAACAAAAACTCAGCAACCTTTTTTTCACTCAATTAAAATATATAAATAAAAACAGAAATGCTAAAAAATAAAAACAGAAATGTTAAATTTAATGATGATAATATGGAAATGCACAAAACTTACCTAATAACTCTTTCAAGTTTTGGCAGTTTCTTTCCAAAAATAATTTCCAAGATATCTATACAATCCAAACCTACCTCTAGCTCAGAATGAGACTCCATTTCAAAAGCTCCTTCTCCAACAACCCACACACATAACATATTTGGATGACTTGGAGTATATGCAAACCTGTTTATACTTTTCAGCCAGCAACCTGATGTCAACTAGCAAAAAAATTAATAGCAAAATATATTCCCCTTTTACAAATAAAAACTCACAACAACAACAAAAACAAAAAGTGAACAACAAATATATACAGACTACAGATCTGATCATATGTTTTAATATCATTTTTGCTTTAAAAAACACGGTAACAAGAAAATTTAATTTGAATGGCACAACATTTGAAAAATCCATTACAGTGGCTTTTTATTTCTGTAAGTGATGAGTTAAATAGATGCAATTCCAAATTACATCTATTTAACTTATCACTTGCAGAAAATGACAAGCAAAAATGAAACTCGGAAGCATGATGATGTTTAAACTCATCACACACATCTATTGATAGCTGTATGCTTAATAAATCATACTAATAGAGACCTCTTGATATAAAGAGTTACATGTTTACAAAAGCATAAAGCAGACATGTTTACAAAAAAAAAAAAGCTCTGATTCAGTTCATCATTATCTTATCATCCAATTAAGCTATGTTTACTGGATTATTTCTTTTCATCAATGCATTAAAAATTTTAAAATGAAAAAATATCATTTCTTCCAGTCAACGCCAATCTCAAAAATGGTTTTCTCATGAGAAAAATATTGTTAATCAGTTTTAAGCCTTGTGGCTAGTTTGCTGTTTCTATGGCCACTTTCTGTATATTAATTCGTTCCGTAACCTTGCTCGTATGTCAAATTGCTCGTATCTCAAAGCAATTTTTCCCACTGAAATTAATTGAAATGCCATTAATCCGTTCTAGCTCCCAAAACACCACCTGAGTTGTTTTTGTTAAGTGTTTTTGAATAAGAAAAATATATTTACAAGAAGAAACATTTAGTTATAAATAACAAATACATATTCTATACAAATATAATACAATTCTATACATAATAGAAGAAGTGAAGTGCTTACGGAAGCGCATAATTTTCATTACTGGTCTTCGCTTTTTCGTCACGCTTTGCTCATTTTCACCTGCAGATCGTTTAAAAAAACTGTCTTAGGAGGTTTGTTTCTTCCTCCCTTTCACGATAATGCGGAAATGAGTTAGGCAAGTTTCGTTGAACAACTCCGACTCACGACCAGCTGCAACTTTTTCGAGGTGATTTTTATCCACGAACTCTACAACTTTCTCCCACATTTCCAAGATCATCTCTAGTAGGGATAACCTCCTCCATCTCTGGCTCCTCTTCAAAACTAATTTTTTGCTGCACCAACACACTGTTAGATGCACACCAACATGCACGCGCCTGTTGGGATCGTGTGCAGCGGTGTAGTGTGCGATTCCTCATATCTCAAAGCAAAATATTGCTTGCTCGGCGGCTCGTATCTCAAAACACTCATATATTAGGGCACTCGTACATCGAGGTACCACTGTAATAGGATATAATTTATCATACGATAAGTAATCTATCACACATCCTGTTTCTTTGTTTCTATTCTTCGTAATTTCTAGAAAAATTTCATAGAGTTTATTCCATTCTTTATTAGAAAAAAATCCATGTTATATTTTTCGCATGGTATAACTTTTCCATTTACTGTAACTCAGCATTCTTCCATATCTAAATTATCAAATATCATATTATTTTTTTTTATAATTTTCACTTCTAAATACTGTGGAACACAGTAAATATTTATTAGATGTAGTGTTTATAGAATATGATCCACTTTTAGCATTTTCAATTTTATTTGATTTATGAATTATGTATTGATTCCAATAAATATCTATTGATTTATCTAAAAGTAATTCTTTATATAATAATTCTGCTTTGTTTTTAAATTTAACAGGTACTAAAATTAGAGTTAAATCTTGAATTCCTATTTTATAATTAGGATTTGCAACATCCATATATATCATATTTTCATTATTTTTTCTCTTTCAAATTTTATTTTTTATTTGAAAACCTGTTATACTTTCCTGAAATAATTAAAAAAGTCAAAGATTTGATCTAAAGGTAGTCAAATTATAACAAATTGACTGTCTTTTGTCATTTTCCATCTTTTATCAAATCCTTCACTATAGTTTTCATTTCTTTCATCTTTTAATTTATTAATTATCTAATTTACAGGTACTTGAGTTGTTATTCTTCCATCATCGTTAATGATATATTTTACTCTATTAGCACTATCACTTTTCTCAAAAAAAAAAGTTGGTTGTGTTATTGGATAATCAGGTGTATATTCTCCAAATCTTGTAACTTGTTAAATGTTAGGAAAATAATCACTAGTATGTTCAATAACTTTTCTACTTATTGTAAGTTTTTAACCAATAAATAAGCCTTAGCCAGAATTTGCTGTAACATTATCTTTGTTTATAGAATTCCCATCATTCTTTAGAATTTTCCATTTTATTTGAATATAAGATTCAGAAAGTAAAATTCCAGCTTCTGTATTTTTGATAAGAAATTCATAAATACCAAGTTTATAATCTACATTGGTTCTTTCTAATTCCAGCAATTCCTTATTCTCTATATTATCATCACAATGATAAAAATTATCTGTTAGATCATAAAACTTTTCATTTATTAGGAATGAAAGACTTGAGACTAGGGATGAAATGTCTAGAATGAAATCCTACAGATTAAGGACGAAAGACTTACATCTAGAAGCTTTTCTAGAGATGAAACTCTGGTCCTGATCCTTTCAATTTTGAGAGTATTTTATTCAAAGATCTGACTTGTTACAAAGGATCTTGGAAGGCTTCTTAATCCAAAGGATTTCATCCTTGAAAGTTCATTGACTAGTCTTCCTATTTATAATAAGAATTTTTTTACTCCTTCTATATAATTTGCATTCATTCATTTATTAAGGATGAAATCCTTTGGACACCTTGTTTATTTATTCAGCTGTTAAATTCATCAGGAAAACCTAACCATTTAACAAACAGTTTATTTCCTTTCTTTTTTAAAATTTTTCCGATTATTATGTATCTTATATATATATATATAATCTTTATCATATTTTACCATTTCTTTTTCATGAAATGTACCCATAATTTCTTTATCATTTAAATCTTTTAGTTTATAGCTAATTGGATCTGTTAACAATATTTGTGATACAATAAAAATCTCTTCAGTAGTATGTTCATAACCTCTTCTAAATTTGGTTTATATATAGATATTCTTACTCTAGCTCCTATTTTTTACTATGGTTTTCTAATAACTTTTGGTTTAAATAAATTTTCGTAAACTTGGGATTCATTTTTTTCTCCACTAGCTTCTACATGTGTCATTCTTAGAGATCTGAGAAAAGAATTATTATTATAATTATAAAGTAATTTAGGAAGTATATCAATATATTGCTTTGTATTTTTTGCATACATATATCTTATTGCTTTTTCATTGATTGTTCTATTAAATCATTCAACTATAGCACATTTTTTTTCTACATTTTCTGTTGTAAACCAATGTATATTATTAGCTTTAAACAATTTTTGTGCTTCTTTATTAATAAATTCAGTACCTTTATCAGTTTGTATTTTTTCAGCAATTCTTTCTTTACAGATTATTTTAAAAGCATTTGTTACTTCTTTACCTGCTTTTCTTCTAATGGGTATAAGCCCATGCATATTTACTGAAACAATCTATAACTGTTAATAAATAATTGATACCATCATTATATTTACTAAATTGTTTAAATAATAAATCTGTTTGCCATTGATCATCTATATGTGAAACAAATTCTTCTAAAATTTCCAGTTAAATGCTTAAATCTAGTATAAACATCTTGCTTATGTAAAAATTCCTCAATATCTTTTTTTAGAAAATCAAGTTTTTCTTTTCAATTCATTAATTCTACAATAGCCAGTTTCTGGATTATAATATGTCTTATTAAGGATATATAACCTTCAATTCATCCGGTTTTGCCCCTAAACAAACACTCTTTTTACTTTTACATGATTTCCTTTTCCCGTTAGTCTTCCATTTTTACTTGTAACTTCATAATGATTTTTAGTATCGGTTTTCTCTTCACACTTAACAAAATAGATCATATGATTCAATCCCATTCCAAATTTCTTTTTAGCGTAGCTAATTAGTTTAATAATTCCTCTGTCTATTCTTTCTCGAAATGTTGGAAGGGTTATATCATTTAAATCTATTAATTCATTATTTGCTTTTGTATCTTTTATTTCACTATAAGCAATATCATGCCTTTTACATGCTTTATCAACTCTATTTATTCCAGGATCATCATGTTTTCATCTTTTTTCTAATTTTGTGAAAGGTTCACAACATTGATAATCAGGTCTTTGCATTTCAGGTGAATTTATTTTAGCTTGTAACCATACAACAATATGTCCTTCTCTAAGAAGACCTATAATAACTTTTCCACTTATTTCTTTAAAAACATAAATATTCTTTTTACAAACCATTTATTAATGATGAAAACGTCCGAAGGACTCATATTCTTATTTTTCGAGAACAAATTCTTCATTATAAACACTTGTCTTTTGAGTACATAAAGCTAATACTTTTTGGAGCGATTTACCTTTATTTCATACAAAATAATCCACATTTCACAGATGTTGTTTTTTGTAAAAAGCTATCATCATGACCAATATCATTTTTTACTGGATTTAACATGAAAAGTTTTAATAATTTTAGGAATATTTTTTTTTTTTTTTTTTTTTTCAAATTTCGTGTTGTTGTATTTATATTCACCAAATAGATCAAAGTATTCGATAAATGTATATTTTGGATCATTTTAATAGCAAACCCAATGAGCTCCTAGTCCCTTTGATTTATCTAAATTAATGATTCCGTTTTCGAATTCTTTAATTCTTTTAGGTAATGAATCTGATGTATATGTCTCATTAAATCTTTTTTTTTTCATTTTTCATAGTATCATAAATCATTTTACCTGATATTCCAGTTTCACTTAATTTCACATTCCACTTTTTTTAAAGATGTTTCGACTTTTAACAGATCCAGAATATTCAAAAGGTTGATAAATTCAGTTTCCTGAAATTTTATCTAACGCTTTTTTAGTTCCCCAAGCTCCAACACCAGTTGAAGCTCCTATACACAATGACGATAAAATAATTAAAAAAAAGGGAGAAAACCATCAAAAACTTTACGTTATTTTTTCTTTCATTTATCTAAAATAGCACAGAATGGTAATAATCCAACATAGTTTTCTAAAGCAAATTTTTTAATTTTCGTGTATGAAAGATTTCCAGATCCAAATTTAAATGTTTTTAATATTTCAAGTACTTTTCGCACATTTAATAAAGTTCATTTAGAACTGTTGGTTTCATTTGATTTAAAATATCAATAAACAATGATTCACCAACTTGCTGCTTTAAGTGCAGGAATTACTGAAGTAATTGAGAAAACTTTAAACATTTCGGAAAGAAAAGAATACAAACAATATTATATTTTTTACAAACAGTTATTAAATTTACTAAAAGCTAAATCAATTACAGAAGTTTATGCACGAGAACAAGATTTTATAAATACTTTAAAAAATTTTCCTATTGAAAAATATGTAAAACAAACATAATTAAATGGATATAAATATATTCATAAATCCGAAGGACCTTACGACTAAACAAGGTCCTTAATCCAAAGGATTTCATCCCTAAAAAATGGATGTTAACTGGGGTGAAGTTTCTAAAAACAAGATTTAATTAAATGTTTTGAAAATGCTGTCAACTGGAATTTAATATCTAGATATAAAAAATTATCTGAAACTTTTATCAGTGAATATAAAGTAGACTGGGATAATATATCAGTTTATCAGAAATTAACTGAATTATTTATGATTATGCATGAAAATCTAATTAATTGGGATATAATATCCAGATATTAAAAAAATAGCTGAAAAATTTATTTTACATAATGAAGATAAATTAAATTGGGATAACATACCAAACTTTAAGTAATAATTTTATTAAAAAAAATTTTAAAAATTAAACATGAAATCAATTTCTAGATATCAAAAATTATCTGAATACTACTATTGAAGAAATGAAAGCCGATCGGGATGAAATAATAAAATATCAAGAGCTGAGCGAAAACCTTTTAAATAAACATGAAGATAAAGCAGAGTCGTGTAAACCTGAATTATATAAACAATTATCGGAAAATTTCATTAAAAGACATGGCGAGAGAATTAATATTAAATTACTACTACTTTATATGTGCAACTCCTACGAAAAATTATTAACTGTCAAAGGTCTTTTAAAAACTTATTCTAAATAAAACGAAATTGAAGAATTCAGTAATCTCAGATCTTATCCCAAAACGCTAAAATTAAAAAAGATTTGGATACTGGAAATTATCATCTGATCATATTGAAAAAAATTCAAATTAAATATGGAGATTCTGTAATTGTTAAATTAGATGTGGCTGATGAAGCAAAAGCATACTATCATGCTAAAAAACAAGGTGAACTTTCTGATAAAGCCATAAATGAAATCAATAATGGAAACAATGTACTCTGCTATAAAGGAATGATAGATGCACAATATATATATAAATTAATATTATAGATTAGATGAATTAGAATAATCTTTATATTGCTTGATATTTTAATTTTTATATAATTTTTCTTCTTTTATGGCTATAAATTATATGACCTTTTATTTAATTTTTTGAAACATATCATTTAGACTATTTATTTATAATTGAAGCTATGAAAATAATGAATTTTAATCATTTTTAAGGTGATTAGTCTTTTGGCTATGAAGACATTTAGAAAAGTTTCTATACGCAAGTCTCTCATCTTTAATCCGAAGGATTTTATCCTAAAAATGAATGAAATATATAAATTTCCCTGAAAATATTAAATTTTGAAGACATTTGAAAAATGATGAAAATTTGAGAGATTTTCATGAAATTTACTGTCTGTCTACGGTAAGAACAGCTCTCGCCAGTTTGTCTGCAGCTGTCTGTTGCCGTAGAAACGAGCCCTGACCCAATTTTTGTAGGGGTGTCTTGAAGATTTACTTCTCAGTTTGCCACCTTGGCGCATTTAAAGATGATTTGGCGATATTCACATTTTGTTTTAGTTTCAAGTAAAATGCTCGTTGACCCTTTGCGTCGACACGGACATTCAATTTCCGAAAATGAAAATTCGATGGCGTAGATAAAGTTTTTACAGTCAAGAAACGGTCTTTGATTTTGCCATGTGAGGTACAAGTTGCTGAATTTGCCATTCTTCTAGATGTACAATAAGTAAAAATATATCAAAAAAAAAAAAAATCTGAAAGCCTTCAGATTTTATATTACGTCCAAATGGGCAGTTTTTTTTTATTGACAGACACATATATATCTCGACAGTATTTGTGTTAAATATGTTTAAAAACAACATATCTTTAGTTCCGATAAACAATCTCGCGCTCTGCAGCTAAAAATATTTTTTTATTTCCCACAGTGTTGCCATTACTGGCTTTGAAATGGTTGAGTTTTTATTCAAAATTAGTTCAAATTTTACAAAATATGAAATAGACAATAAAATAAATTCTAAATTCCTAATTCGGACGTTCACGTGCTCATATTCGCGTGGAGGACTACGTTATTCAAAATTGGATGGCTGTAGGTACAGTTGTTTTATTCACAGTGCGAGAAACATGCTTACATTCATGCAGATTCTTCATTATTTAATTTCTTTAAATATAACACAGGGCTATAATATTTGTTGCCAATAATTTGAAAAGTGATACAACGCAAATAGTGATACATCGCAAAATTGCAAAACGAAAACAATAGTCCTTCTGAACTAACGTCCATTTGAACTAATAACTTGTAGGCAAATACATTTAAAGATCCGTGCTTATTTTTGAAGAAAAATTTTAATTTTTACATTTAAAAAAAAATCATGCTATTATTTTGCTAATTTTTTGTCTATTTGTTTGCTTCCAAAATCCCTAGATGACATCTTAAAAATCTACTTGATTGCCCCATTCTCTGTAATATAGTATAGACGCACTTCATAAATGTAAAATAAATTAAATTTTTATAGTTCTCCCCTCTAGCTAATCTACTGTGAACATTCAAAGCAATTTCTTCAGTCTTTAAATGATGTTCTGCTATGTTTTTATTTCAAAATTTTCTATTAATTTATTGCTTGTGCTTTAATAATGACTAAAAATTTCATCGTTAAATGTATATGGAATCATCTGAAAGTAAAAGTGTTTATTTACATACCGATGCTCTCAATAAATACTTTTTGCAAACATTTCTTCCTTTCCCATACCTTCAAACTAAACCAAAAACTGGCCAATTTAATGGCGAAAGGAAGCGAAGGTAAATTAAAATCAGAACTGCTTTTTCCTTATTTACCAGTGGTTTGGGTTGGTTTATATGATTACCGGAAAGCCTCCAGGGTTAAATGCCTAAGAGGAGGGATGCCTTCGTAGAGGGCTTGCTAAGGAAAACTGGCTTGTATACACGTTACAGATGAGGAAAACGCCTATGCAGCCAGCCCGTTGATGGGATTCAAACCTCGGACCAAACTACAAGTGTTCAGTGACTTTACCGATCGGCCGCTGCTGGCCCTCTTAATTACCAGCGCCCATTTATGCATTATGCTGCTTTTTATAGACACTGTAATAGCTAGTAGCATAATAAAATGTTAAAACCAGAACAAAATTAAGGTCTCTTAAATTATTCAGTTACCTATTTTATATTTAAAATTACACAAAATTTATATAATTATACAAAATTTGGCTTTTATAACTGCAGTGAGCATTGTTGCATTAACATAATTTTGTATTAATATTTTCATAATAAAACGAAACTTATTTAATTTCCATTAAAGATTAAAAATCATTTTTTAAGCAAATTATACCATGGCTTGTGGGTCCCCAAGAACACAGTAATGGGAAATGAAGCAACCATTCAGTGTTCTTTATTATCCACAAGGGGGGTTTCGCCTCTGCCGAAGGCTCATTGTTGCCCACTTTTGGTAATCTTTCATTTACATAGTGGCAAAGAAAATAACGAACCTAGAAATGTCCTCATAACTTGACAGAGCTTATCAGATGAAGAAGAAGGATGCCTTCGTGGAGAACTTTTATAGAGGTATAACATCTGAAACATCGTCTGAATCACTGTCGCAAGATTCCGTTTCTTCTGAATCAGAATCAGAATCGCTGCTGCCAGTTTGAATTATTAATTCATCCACTATCTCTTCTAGAAGTTCGTCCTTGTCCCAATAAGAATTTTCAAGTTTTTCTACGTGATTGCAGTGCGCCTGTCATTCTTGAGAAGTGACTTCATCCAAAGCTTTTTGTGTTAAATTTTTCAAATTTTCCAAACTTAAGTCCCCAGTCACATTCCTTTCCCTGATCAGTCTTTTGACTGATGACCAAACATATTCAATTGCGTTTAGATCACAATGGTAAGGAGGGAGACATACAACATGATGCCCATTTTCATTTATGATGTTGCCAATTTTGTAGATTACTTTTTTAGGACGATTACATTCTATTAAGTTAAACAGTTACGCTTTTCGCATTTTGGGATCGCAGCATATCGTCTTCTTCATCAGCCAATTAACCATTGTTTGCTTTGTAGCATATTTCGTGGGTGTCCGATCTTCAATTTTTTGTGTGATACGGGGCATTATCCATCATACCATGGGGTCGTAAATTTGGAAGAAGCTTTTCCAACACCCATTTTTCAAAATTTCCATAGTTCATTTGCCCATGGTAATCCCCGCTTTGAGCTGATGCTTTATATATAAGTTGGGCACCTGGAATAAATCCTGTCTATTTTTTGAACTGACATTTATCTGTGCTCCCAAAACCGTATCATGCTGCCAACATTTCTTAAAAGTTAAATTGCTGTCAATCCATGTTTCATCGATGTAAACGATGTGGCGTCCACTTGCTCTGAGTTTCCTCATTTCACGTAAATAATTGTTCCTTCAAAATACAATGTGAGGTCTTTCAATAAGAATTTTTCTTTTGTTAATGCATTTCTTCCAGCAAAAATTCATTGAACGCAAAACTTTGCACAGAGTCTTTTTGCCACGGGAAGTCTATTTTTTGCCTCAAGACAGGCAGTAATTTCGGCACAGATAACACTTTCTTTTCTTTGATGTAAAAGTCTTGTATTGTCTGCCATATAACGCATTTGTCAAAATCGTCAATTTCGCACTTATGATTAGTAGGGCTTTTGCGTTTCTTTCCAGGCGTATTTAAAAGTTGATCTTCACCCATTGTTGATACTTCGCACTTAATTTTTTTAATTGTAGCCTCCGATACTCTCCCATGTTTATACTTCGCACCTAATTTTTTTAATTGTTGAACTCGGATATTCCAGTAGCTTGCGATGTTCTCTTCAAAACTGGAAGGAAGAGGAACTACTAAAGAATTCGCCGAAGCTTCAGAAGCGCAAAATTCCGCGACATTGTACACAATTTGACGTGCCTGAGACTTTAAAGGTTGACCTTTCTTAAACTGGAAGGGCATTTTAAAAAATCGGCGATTAACAAAGCACTACGAAAATCAAGCTAAATAGATGCAAATTTGAACAAATACCAGTACAAAAGATATAACAACGAGAATAAAAATAGCTAATAGTAATAATATAAGGCTTAAGAAAAGATGCGTGCAGCTGAAATGAAAACGAGAAGACGAATGACAAACTCGTTCCCTTCAGCCAACAGTCGCCAAAAACAAAATAACAATAAAGCAACCCTTGGTTCGTCCCTATTTGAAATATACTAGCCCTGTTGCTATAGCGACCGCCACCCGCCAGACACTGTGGACAGACAGTATATATTTTTGTGACAATTTGACAGATTTTTAAAGGGTGTGAATAGAAAGGACTGTTCCTAGACACTTTTCAGGCGCTTGGTTTGAAAGATAAGAATTAGAATTTGCTTATGTATGATTGATTCTCTTCAAAATGAGCAAGACCATCAACTTAATACATGAAACATGATGTCACGAACATTTCGCCCATCATCGGATGAGTATGTTAGTCCTTATTTTGCATACCACATCCCTTGTCTCCCTTCCTGCAAAATCCGTAGTTTTTTCAGTATTTCCATAGCTGAAGGATTTTAAGGAATTTCCATTGAAACTACAGAAAATCTGTAGTAGTTGTAAGTCTGTTTTATCTAAGACATTTCAAAGTACTCGAAGGTGAATATGGATCCAATTTTTTATTTACGGATAATGTTTCTTCAGATTGAGCAAACCTCAGCGATGAAATCCTCGAAAGTAAAAACATTGAGAGAATACTGTGGTCAGCAAAATTTTCTGATCTTCATCCAACAGAGAACTATGGCACTACCTTGGACAAGCAGTTGTACAGAGACATCCTCCTACAGATGTAAATGCCCTATGGACCACTGCTGGAAGAGTGGGAAAACTTCAAACTCATTATTGTCAACACAAAAACACATCATGATATATATGTACAAGTCAGGGAAAAGCACATTCCATATTAAATTCGTAAGTATTCCCGTTTTGGTGCTATTTTTTTCCTACCTTTCCTTCTAACATATTACTATTTTTATCGTTTAATGTTACAGTTTTATATCATATCCAGTGTTTTTAAATTTTTTCTTTGTAATTATCTAGTATGATGTTATCTATAATTCTACACATATTCATAAAACTGTAATTCACAGTTCCTGAGAAATTTGTGACTTCAGGCATGTAATAATAATAAATACTTTGGATTTATTCAACTAGTACATGAAAACTTTTGATTTTCCTCTGCAGAACATGCACTAACTGAAAACATTATTACATAAAAGACTGTTGTTAGCTAGGAATTTCTCATGCAAATCTAACTCAATGTATGTGGTAATGCTCAAAAAGTAAGTTACAGTTGATTACTGCAGATAAAAAAGCTATAACTGAGTGGCATACTACAATATGATGTGGATACATCGCACTGCTTTTCAGCATGATTGTCAAATATACAATGCGGTATAACATGCATATCACAGTACAAAGTCCTAAATCTAGATATCCAATACCTGAACCTTCAGAATACCAGCAATTTACTTCTCTTCCAAAGTCTAGGAATGGAGAATATAATACTCAACAGGTATGCCACAAAAGTAATTTTTATCCCAACTAAGATTCCTGTATGTTATTTTCAAACACCTTTCCAAAAATTCACAGTCTGGAGAATGAGAGTACATTGCTTGATGTTAGCCAAGACCACAATTTTATCACTTTAATAGTTTGCTTGATGTTAGCCAAGACCACAATTTTATCACTTGAATAGTTATGGAGGGGAAGGTTAGCATTTTTCTACCTGATATAAATAATAAGTGACTCCCAAAATATATTTGTTTGGTTGCATATTGCTTACATTGGCTTTTTTTTTATTGACATAGCATCGAAGAAGAAAGAAATAATTGGATTCCAAGAAAGTTATATTCTGCTAACTTAGTATTTTTTGCAGGCTATTATTATTACAGCTCTCTTATCAAAACTGAAGTTTGAATTTTTGATTATGTCAAAAAGAGTTTCTAACTCTGAAGCTACGGCACGACCTGGAAAGCAAACGCATATCTTGATGGCAATCAAGTAAAAAGTGGATCTGCTGCAAAAACTGGATAAAGGCATATCCGTCTCAAATTTACACAAGGAGTATGGCATTTGACAATCAACAGTATAGAATATAAATAATAACAAAAAAAAAAAACAGAAAAAGGACCTTTTTGAATATTTTGTGAATTCTGACATCCAGTTCACAATCAATAACAGAAAAATCACTCATTGTATTATAAGTGAGGTTCATGACACAGTGATGACTGAATGGGTAAGACAGCATCATACTGTGCCATTGATAGGTCAATGCTAATGGCTCAAGCCAAAATATTTCACAATAAAATGCACTTCAAAACTGAATGCACATATTCAACAGGTTGGTTTAATAAATTTAGAAATCATCATAATATAAGGCAGTTTAAAATTTCACGTGAAAAAGGCTTCAGATGAACAATTTGATTCATGGAACTCATTAATAGCAAAAAGCTATCTTCAGAACAAATTTATAACACTGACGAAACCCTGTCTTTTCCTGTAATATATGCCATAAATGGTTCATAATTAGCAAAAAATATCTGACGTCAGACATTTAAAGATTTCCCTGATCATTCAAATAAATGAGCATAGATGACACAAACATTGATGGATGACCATTTTGGAAATCATTTTGCACAGAAGCTGACTTGGTTTACTTGGATGATGCAAAACTTCTCCTAGATAATTGTTTGGCTCAAACTTTTCTTAAAATTTTAGTGAAACTTAATGTCTCTGTCTTATTCTTCCTTATCAAATCCTACATGTTATTCAGGCAATGGGTATTGAAGTGCTGTGCATGCTAAAATGGAGGAAAAAATTAGCTCCTTAAAAATTTATGCTCAAATTTTTTAATAGTGGAAAGACGTTTAAGAACTTTTTAAGTATTTCCTATGTAGAGCACTGGAAGGCCACGGAAGAGCATGTCTGAACATAATCTTTTTAAATACTTAGTATAATTTATGGCTAACTACTATATTTTGTGGTGATGATAACAGTCAGCCATGAATTTCGAGATTTTCGGGTATCACAAGCATAAGGTGAAATTTTTCCAATTAATGGTATCTGCTGGGAAGTGATAATAAATGAAGATGACATAACAGAAGTTATGCATTACCCCTTCTTATCAATCAATGATGAATAGCAAAATTTGTAACATGGTTTTAAATCCAGAAAATATGACGACTCGAGACAGTGATAAAGAGGTTTTTCAGAATGAAAGATCATGATTGACAGTTTTGTAAAAATTTTCAACACGGCAGTTACAGGACTTGAACAATGCACCTTTGTAATAAATTAATGAGAAGCTATTAGCCCCCAAAAAATTAAACAGTTTACATTGAAAGAAATTATTAAAACGAATAAATATTAAGCTTTTTTTTGTGTAAATTTTGATTACCTTAAAGTCATAAATGCTCAATTATTTCACAAACAACTATTCATATTTTTAATTTTATAATTCCTATATATCATCTTACTTGATCTAAACCGATGAGCTAAAATCCAGAATAACGTAAATCCCAATGATTCCAGATCTCAGACTTTGTACTGTATATATAGTGAAAGCTTAACTATCTGGAAAGCTCAGAAAATGCCGAATTCCAGGTACACTCTATAACAAAAAAACTCGACGAACCAAGAAGGAATCATCCGATTGCTTTGAAATTTCATATGCATAAATGTTTTGGCGAAATATTCAAATGATTAAAATTTTTCAATCTGCGATCTCCAGGGCATCGGAACTGCGCATCTAGCAGATGTATATAAGGAGCAGGATTCAAGCTCATTACGAGCAACTGTCAGAGTTTGAAAGCGGTCGAAGCGATTAGAAGATGTTGGCAGGAATGGATGGACAATGGCAGATTTTAGCGTCATGATGGTAGCAGTCGACCTAGGGCCATAATAGATCGGGAGCACAGAGCGACTGTCAGAACAGCTATCACAGCAGCTGATTCATCGCTATCAACCAACAGACATGTGACCCGCACACGAGTGTCTACCATGACCATTCACAGATGGCAGACTCTATGGTCATATCGACCGTTACAACACCTGCCACTCACGCCTGTACACTGTCGAGCCATATTACAGTGGTGCTTGGCTCGATCAGGTTGGAATGATGCTGACTGGGGATGTGTAGTCTTTAGCAATGAATCCTGCCTCCAACTGTGTCAAGATGATCATCAAAGAGGTGTCTGGAGACACCCAAAGCAATGTGTCAATTCTGCTTTCACTATTGCACACCACACAGGCCCTCAGCCAGGAGTTATGGTCTGGGATGCCATTTTCCTTGATAGCAGGACCTCTTTGGTCATCATTAGAGGCACACTTACAGCACAGTGGTACGTCGACGACATTCTGAGACCTATTCTGAGACCTTGCTACCATTCCTTTTGCAATACCCTGGCCTTACTTTTCAGCAAGATAATGAGAGATCACAATGGCATGTGTTGCTATGAACTGTATTACAGCTTGTCAAACACTTCCCTGGCCAGCCAGATCTCTCTCCTATTGAGCATATCTGGGATATGATGGGAAGGCGACTGCATCTACCAGGCAATGCTGATGACCTAGCCCAACAACTGGAGCAATTTTTTGGCAAGAAATAGCACAGGAGACCATATGGGAGCTTTAACAGTCTATGCCATGCTGTGTGGCAGCTTGCATCCAGGCTAGAGGTGGGTCAACACCTCTAGTCTAGTTAGTTTGTAACTATGTAACTCTAAAGTAAATCGTTCAATTGTTCTGAAATTTTAATCATTTTCTATTTTGTACATAATCTTCCTATCCACCAATTTTTGTCTCCATTGGACAACTCCTTCTTGATGTGTTGGTGTTTTTGTTATACAGTGTACATGGAAATCAAAGACAGTTGAGCGTATAAAAAAAAATTCATGTTAGAAAATCCAAATGAATTTGAAAAATTTCTGCTCTAAAATTATAAAAATAATCATGTTATTTCTTACCAGCTTCAATTACAAAAGTCTTCATTTAAAGTGACATAAGATCTTGAGAAACAAAATGCATTTCAAACATAAAAGCTGATATATTTCATAGACTTTAAACATGAAAATGAAACGTCTGATCTGCTTATGAAATCCCACTAAATGTGAAACTTGGCAGAGATGTTGCCAATCATTCTGGCAGAAATTTAAACAAACAGATCATTCTCTATTTAATTAAGTAGTATAGAGGTACAAATAGCAAGTATAGCATATAAAAACTTGCATTCATAATATTTCATCTTAATCACCATATTTTATCTGTTTTCAAAGTCGTGTATTGTGGCTTATTTTGATGTCGGGATTCCTCAACTTTGAAAATGATCTTCCTGCTGTCCCAAATATTAACAATTTAATATGTAAGGAAAAAATAGAACTTTTCTTTACAAAAATTAAACCAGCTTACCGAGAATTAATGAGCTTACATTAAACCAAAACAAACATTTTATTATTATGTTGTGACATCATAATTATCCGTTATTGGCACTAAATTACTGTATGGCATCAAGGTACACATTTTAATAGTTACGAGCTCTATGATAGCGTTACAAATCTGCCATTTACAAATTTTTTTCTAAAATTCTAACATGTTTCGGCTATCTCAGTTTCTGATTAGTTGAATGATGTATCATTGGACTTTCACTGTATATATTGTGCATGTTCCAAAGTTCATTGATTCTCTGACAATTGAAATTTTCCCTTGACCACAAAATTACTGTTTGAGCTGTTTATCTTTGGCAGATTATTGTCCGCTCAGATGTCCTGTGAAGTTTCCGAGATTCTGAATTTGTACGTTATATTAATTATTTCATCAACCTGCAGCAAAATGGATTTCTTTTTAAGTAATATCTGTCAAGTGTGTGCAATCAAACTGCTGATACCATTAGACTATAGCTGGATATGACACTGCTTGCATTCCATACACCTCAATTTCATGATAAATTTCAGTACAGTTAAAATATTTTGCCCACAAATATTGTACCATTTCTCATATTTCATCTCTGGAGCAAGTACCCAGTTAATGCACCTGAAGTGCCTTACAATGAAATTATTTTTGTAAGAAGACATGGCACATGCCACTCATGTTATACAATTCTGCCAATCATTAGTTGTGACTTATTTTTTTAAATTCCTTGTGTATATAATTGAATATGTAAATGAATTTCTGAAATGGCATGAATCAAAACAAACTATCATTAGGTTTCAAGAACATTTTGCAGAGTCATATATAGAAATAGATATTCAAGCATCATACATTTCATTCAGAGTAACGGAACAAAACAAATGAATTAAAAATTACTAAACATACAATACTTCCTATCCAGCATAGCAAAAACATCAAAATATTATATAGTACACAAAAATAGGTTAAAATTACTTGCAAGAGCAACCTCAGATTGGCATGATTTTAAATGAAAATCTATCAACAGAGTAATTAGACAGATGTTCGTTCCTCTTCTTTAAGAGTTAAAAAATGTTGCAAAGGCGGCAGAAGCAACTATCATGTATTTATATGGAAACTAATTGGTTGGGTAAAGCAAAAAAGGAACATAACATATCATAGAAGGAAATGAATTGTATAGAGCAGGCAAATGAATGCTGAGAAAATTTTTAAGTTACTTGTAACTAATCAAAAAATAAATTAAAATTTTTATCATATCAATGCATTTCTTTGCTAACGAGCCAATAATTCATTGATGCAATAAAATACAAATGATATATGCTTTAAAAAGTGCACAGCTGTTCCACATTCATTTGGATAATATTAGGTAAGTGTTTCCAAGCTTCCTAAAAAAAAGGCTCTCTTATTAATGTTCTTATAAATATCAGATAGCTACATATAAAATGCTTAAGAAAATTTTGAATAAAAGTTCAACGGATATATCTACAAGTGATTACTGTGCATATTTATAAAAATTGCACACTAATGTTGCACACAAAAAATTGCACAGCCAATATAACTAAACTGTAAAAAATAGAAAAAGCACCAAAGGAATGAAATATTTAATATATATTTACCTTTCTTCTGCACTGATGATGTTTACGAAACTGTTCTTCAAATGCATCTGTCCATATTGGATGAAAAACCTCAGATTTCTCCCAAAATGGCTCATTAAACTCTAAAAAGATTTTATCTACTCCATCAAAACCAATACAATTAATTGCTTTTCGCTTTTTTTCACTTAATAATGGATTAAAGAGATTAGATTCATACCTCCTTAAATAACCTACTGGTATAGTTACTATAACATGATCACCCAAATAAACTTGACCATCCTTACAAAACACTTTTATATGCTTATTTCTCCCTAAACTGCAACAACAACAAGATTTCATTTTAGTATCTTTAATCTTATCAATATTTTCAGAAATCTTTAACTCAGTCCAGTCAATCCTGACAACTAATATGTCCTTCTTTATCCAGTCAGATGGTATTTTCTTTAAAAATAAGTTCAATACACTACAGAAACCAGATCTTAATTCAACAGTTTGAAAACCATCACACTCATTATAATACTTCAACAGCTTTGCAGACAATAAAGATAAATTCTGACATCCATTTAATTCACACAATAATTTGCAATACCAATCATAAATGCCATTTAAATATGGGGGACAACAACTGTACTGAGACTTAAACTCTGAGAATTGTATATTAAGATAATCTAAGACAGAAGAATCAGAATCAAGATTGCCAGATACATTATTAACCCTTTCATCAAGGAACTCAATTAATTTGTGAATAGTTTTAGTATCTTCTCGCTCAAAATCTTTAAAATTTAGAATAGCTTTAGCATAATTATCAGCTGTTTCATCCACAAGTCTATTGGAATAAGCAAATTCATAAATTATATTATCTTTCTGTCCGTGAATCCACTGGGCTCCTTCTTCCACAAAATATGAACCTACAAAATAATTTTTAATATACAAAGAGTAATTAGAACAATAATGTAAAATAATATAGTTTCAGAAACAAATTCAATACAAAAATCACTGAACCAGTGACATGTTATGGTTTTCAATGAAAAGAAGTAAAGAAAAATTTCAATCTTATGTATGGCAAACACCTATGGCCACTGTGGATAGTCGTCTTAAGAGAGGTAAAATCCAATATTAACGTTTATTTATGTTCTCAAAGATACTACTCCCTTTCAGATATGGTCAGCATGAGAAGTTTACTGCATTTTGAATATAAAGATTAGTGAACAGAATAATGCAAATTGTGTTCTAATAAATTTACGAAAACCAACTAAGAGGGGAAATCAAAATGTTCATCTCATAATAAAAACATTTCTTTGATCTGATAAGAGATACAAAACTTACAACTAATTAATTAAAAATATTTTATCTCAAAAAGAAAACAATACCAACAAGTAGATAGTAGCACATTGTTAATCATTTTGAAACTGCATTAATATTCCACTTTAGAACAATGGGCATAATACTATATATTTGTAGAAATGAGAACATTTGTTATAGATCTACCTTTTGTAATTATTTTTCATTTCTTTTAAAAATATACTACCACAAAAATATAGTAGATAAGCAATTAACACCCCAGGGTTATGATAGTGAAAGTTGATTGGTAAGTGCGTTGTTGCAAAACGTTGCTTGCACATGCTCCATATTGATTCTTTTTATGGGAATTAGCTTTTCATAGTGCTTACTTCCCCGCAGTTTAAACTGAGAGTTATCACATTAATGTATTTTATTTCCAAGTTTCTCATTATCACAAGAATGCTTTCAGTTATCACGTCAATATATTTTACTTCAAACTTTGTCACATACTGCATGAATGCTTTCATGAAGAACTAAAATGTAGCACTAACAGTTATATCAATTTTGCTCCTAATGATGTCATGAGAAATTAAAAATTTCTTGCAACATACTGCTAGTAGTTAACAACATGGGTAAGCCAGTTTTAAGAACAAGTTAAAAGGCAACTAGTCCTTCCTCGTGTAGAGATGAAGCAACTTGACTGCTCCATTCGTACAAAAACCCACTATATTTGAATGACACACAGTTTCAAAACAGGCGAAATGATGTTCCTTTTAATGTTTGGAATGTCAGGAAAAAATATACTAAAAACATTTATGTCTAAAATGTTAGTGCATTAGTCTAGTCCCTCTTGAGTCCAATGACAGCATGCAGCTAGACTGAACTAACTGTAATATCACAAGAAAACTGCTTCACATTTACTATAAAAAAACAGTTAAACAATGCATTGAAAGAGCAATTTACTTAGAGAATAGAAATAAATTTAATAATATTTCAAATACTTAATAAAATATACTAATTAAATGTATACTTATGAACATAAATACAACTTACTAATATACGCATTCTTCAAATACTCACGAATGAATATAATTCCGGAATCTTTAAAAATTTAGTGTATTTAGAAGTTTTTAGAAAGCTTGTTTCATAACATAAATTGTTATTACTTACTGAATTGGTCAACATTAAACTGAACCACTCCTTGTAAAATATTACTACTGAATACTACAATTTAATCATTAAAAATTCTCTTTTTTCTACATATTTCAATAATCTCATTTCCCAAAGCAAGTCTAAGCCAGCAAATCCTATTATTACATAAAAGTCTGAGCCAGCAGATACCTTTTATTAAGAGTTATAAAGTGCAATTTAGTAACTTACAACAGGTATTTCAGTTTAACTAATTGTACATCTGTGCCTATACATACTATACTGGTGTAGTTTACAAATAAAAAGACAAGATGTTCATTTGAAAGTAAGTGTACTATAAAAATTGCATACAAAAATACTTATGTATTTTAGATTAAGCCACAAAAGAATCAAAATAATTAATAAAAATATGAAAAAATAAAGGTTGATGTTCTCCACTTTTAGAAATATTTAAAAATACTCTTTATAAATACTATAAATGTAAGGTATGGCTTTAAGGATCATTGGTACTCTTCTGTTATCAACACTGGATATGTGTGTGTTATACATACATAAATGAACACATACTTCCTTCCATATATAGAAACATACATACATAAATTTGTGAATCTGGTCCCAGTAACAGAACAGTACTGTATCACTTATAAAGAGAAGCTGAATAAAAAAATTTACAAATATAAACACACATCACAAAATCTAAAAACAAAGAACAGATAAAATTTTAAAAAATTCCTTCACATACCAAAATCAATAGTATGAATTCTCCCACCAATTCTTGATCTAGCTTCTAATACAGATACGTGGGAAAACCCTAATTCTTTTAATCGGTATGCACAAGAAAGTCCTGCAATACCAGCTCCAATAATAATAATTTTTTTTTTTATGTATGTTTCACGGCACACAACACACTGCATGCTTGAATTAAAAACTTGAGGGAAAAAATTATCCGACTGTAAAAAAAAATTAAACTAAATTACAATATTATTATGCAAAATTTTCCATTTAATTTTTTGGCAACACCGAAGTAATTAATGCAATATTTAAATTGAAATAAACTATAAAGTGAATGTTACAAACTAAGTTTTAATCTCAATTTTCAATTTGATATTTTCTTCCCTTTGCATAAAAAAAAAAAAAAGTAATGAACAACACAATATAAAACTCCAGCTTTAAATAAAAAAGAGAACAATTCCATTCATATATACTTATTTAAGTTCACATATTCTTTCTTTTCATTTTAATAAATTTAACATATACATTCTTTTATAACAAACACAAAATTTAATTCTGTTAAAAAGTTTTTTATTTGAATGATATTTTAAATAACTTACAACAACAAAGATTTAGCAAATCCCATCTTTCCTAGTTCTTCAGCCTGAACTTGCCACAATAATACAGCAGAGTGACAGCAGTAAAAGTAGACTGGTATTTTCTAAATTTTTGTACATTTTACTTAACTATCATAGTTACAGATGTATTACAGTAAAAATTTAAAGAGAATAAAAAATACCATTCTAATGGTAAATTTACATTATATTTATACTTTTCTTAGAAAACTATTTATTTTCCTTCAAAGTTTTGGGTTCAAAGCACACAAGATATTTAAAAGAGGATACCTAACATATTTTCCAATTGACCATGAAATTGCAAACAAGCAGCATCGCAAGATTGGTGGCAGATGTTTTGCCAAACTTATGGCAGTTAATTTTCCTTATGCTGCGATCGTTTTCATTCGCTGACAATGGTCAACAAGAAAATACACGAGTACCAAATAAAGTGACTATAAGCTTTATTTTCTTAGATCCATTCTTTTGGCTGCAAAATTTCTTGATAAAAATTTTCAAATCTCAACAGTGTGCATGGTAAAGAAGCTACAAAAATAAAATATAATTTTATATGATCCCCACAGAGTAAAAACTCATTGTGCTTTTTTTAACCCTCCGAGAGTTACGGGTTTTGCCCTGAAATTTCAAATGTCATGATAAGGCAGTATTTTCTTGATTTTTAATTAAAAAATGACTCTCATTTTATACCTCGATTCCTTTCCTTCCAATATACATCCAAATCGAAATCAGATACATTAAATGCTAGCAGAAATTTTCATATGCAATGGATATAGAAGGCAGCCTTCTATACGGAATTTTCTGGCCGTAATGCTGAAAAGGGTTAATTATAAAGCCTTCAGCTCTACAAGATACAATATGCAATGGTGTCAGGCATTGAGGCATATATCTTTATGTTCAAAACTCAAAGATATATTATAAGAAATGAATTAAATTATGTCATATTTTTATGCCTACAACTTGCTTGAATTCAAAGCATCTTTGAGCAAATTTAAGCAGCAGCTACAAAGCGAAAGTTACTTGCTTGAGATTAATATACTCTTCTTAGTAAAAGAAAATCCATCCTTAATTTGCCACTGGCTTCTTTATTACTGTTATAACATTTATCAAGTGCATCATTACAAGTATATTAAAGATGGAACTTACTTAGTTAAAGCACAATGATCATTTTACTACTCAAATTTATACTCTGCAAAGATCATATAAGAAGTTACATTTTGTTATGCTTCAAAGATAATAATTTCCTGCTTATGCTTACATGAAATTTAACATGCACGTGTACAAAATATTTCAAGTTGTAAGTGAAAAAAGTGATAACTGTATTATATATATCTTACATAACATTGTGATTAAATTTCTTTTAATTTACAAAGATACAGAGTCAAGAAAAAAAATCAGCTTGGAATTAAAAAAGAAGATTTAAAAGAATTAGTTACTTGGATTAGGAGCAAAAATTCTATAACTACTGAAACACAGCATTTCACATAAATATATGACATAAGTAGTGATTGTTATATGCCAGGAAACGTTTGTGAATATGATTTAAATATTGGAAATAAAATGAACTGTATTCAATATTTTCACTTCATAAATACAAAATAAATTTACGTATTTTTTTCCGAAACAGAATAGCGAATAATACACAGTCCAGTCACATTAATGTGACCATCTGTCAAAAGCCAGAATAACCACCCTTCGCAGAGCGGACTGCTGCGAGACGTGCAGGAAGAGAGTCACATAGGTCCCTGAAGGTGTTCTCTGGGATGTTGAGCCATGCCGACTCTAATGCCGTGGCCAGCTGCGCTAGATTACGCGGTTGAGGATCCATGGCGCGAACAACTCGATCGAGATGGTCCCACAGATGCTCGATTGGGTTTAAGTCAGGTGAGTTTGCTGGCCAGGGGAGGACGGTAAACTCATCCTGGTGCTCTTCGAACCACGCACGTACACTGGCAGCTGTATGGCACCTCGCATTGTCCTGCTGGAAGATGCCATCATCCTGAGGAAAAACAATGCGCATGTAGGGGTGAACATGGTCCGCAAGGACAGATGCGTACTTGTATTGATCCATTGTGCCTTCCACAATGATCAGTGAACCTAGAGAATGCCAGGAAAACATTCCCCAGACCATAATGCTCCCGCCTCCAGCTTGGACCGTTCCGGCAATGGTTGCAGGGTGGTTCCTTTCAGAGGTTTCACGCCTTATACGCCAACGTCCATCTGTCCGATGGAGCATAAAACGCGATTCATCCGAAAACGCAACCTGTCGCCACTCAGTGGACGTCCAGCTGCTGTACTGGCGTGCAAATTCTAGCCTTCGCCGTCGATGAACAGCAGTCAGCATAGGTGCACGAACCAGGCGTCTGCTTCGGAGGCCCAGACGCAGCAATGTTCGCTGAATAGTACTTTGGGAGACACTTTTGGTAGCCCCTTGGTTCATTTTGGTGGTCAGTTGCTCAACGGTAGCCCGTCTATCTGCCCGAACGCATCTCCGCAACCGTCGTTCGCCTCTGTCATCTATGGCCCGTGGTGCACCACATTTGCCACGTCGCTGATTTTGGACAGTCCCATTTTGCCATGCACGGTACACTTTTACCACGGCGGCACGCGAACAGTTCACAAACTCAGCCGTTTCGGAAATGCTTCCACCCTTGGCCCGAAAGCCAATGATCATGCCCTTTTGGAAGTCGGATAAATCGCTTCGTTTCTGCATTACGCCAACGATTGAAATGTTTTCCGAAGCCCTCACACACCCTTTATATACGCTCAACTGCACTGTGCTGCCACCTGCCTTCTGTGATTGGTTATTTAACTCTGACATGGAAAGTACGTGGTGGTCACATTAATGTGACTGGACTGTGTATATATATATGTGTGTGTGTGTGTAAGATATAACAAAATATGATAGCCACGCTAGGAAATGTTTTATGACCTCAAAATTAACTAGTCTACGTTTTATGTTCCTCTAAATTCATCTGTTCTCCCAAATTCAAGATCTTTCCATGTTACATAATGCTGCTTGAAAAATGAAACTAAAACCCAAAATTATCCACCACTGCTAACATCTGCACACTGCTATTCTTTTCTGTCCAAAATGCTTATGTCATACTTTTAAAATCAGTGTGCATAAAACTTTATTTAACTATGACTGGATAAATGTCTACCAAGATGATTTTATATATGTGAAAATAAAGATTAGTGGATTCGTCAAGAATTTAGTTTTGGTTTATGCATCCATCTACCAACTGCACAGACTTCAAGTTGCAGTGCATCAAAATATCCATCCTCTGCCATGTCTACAGCCACAAGTTAAACGTACTGGATTCCTTCCATGCAATTAAATTACTGCATATATATATATATCCATTGCCATATATACACTCAGTTCCAAAAAATTAGCAGGAAGATGCAAAATGCAAAAAAATCAACAAATACTTCTTTGATTGACACAAAATTTGGCAGGAAAGTAGCATACAAATTTATCCATAAAACAAAGTCAAGCCTATTATATCGTGCATGTTTACATCTCTGCAAATAAAGCAGTAGACAAAGGAAAGCATAACATATGAATGGCATTTTGAAAGAAATTCAGCATAAGACAGTGCATAGAAATGATTAAACTCAAATGGAAACTAGTGAACTCGTCAACAATGAATGCTTGTTGGCATCAGCACCGACTGGAAGTTATCAAGATTGCTAAAAGATTTAAATCTATTGGGAATAAAGCCAAGGAAATCGTACAAAAGCAACAGATAACGAAGAAAAAAGGAATTAGTCAATAATGATGATAATGAAACAACTAATGAAGAATTAGATGATTGTATACTACCAGCTGACCTGAAAACAGCAATAGTGAAAAATATAAGTTAAATGAATAGTTAAAAAAGACACAGGAACTGGTTCTGTAATGGAGATCGGCTCAAATGAAGAAAGAAGAGGCCACTTTACGATAGGTATTGAAAAATTTTGCACTGCTTGCCAAAAAAACATTTAATGAAGTGAGTCGGACACTGCCGCTCTAAGCGAAAATCACCACCTATTAAAACAAATACTACTATCAGGTACCTATTTATTAAGCAGTAATAGAAATCCTTTAAAGTAAGTTATTTTATTTTCCCCTTTTAATTACAGTATTTAGGTTTGAATAAATTATACTTAATTTCTTAATCCGAACTATAAATAACCCTTTTTTCCAATGTTAAGTTAAACTTTATGGAATGCAATTTTACCATATGTACATTGTGTTCATGACAGAGCTTTCTTGGACTGCCATTCCCCAAATATTAAAAAAAAAACTCAATGATTAATAAAATTTTTATTTCATACTAAGTACTTACATATGACAAATACTTGCAATGAATTTTAAATATTTAGGCATGATGTTGCGAACGTTCGGCCGCTCACATACTTTATTGCCCTGCATCCCACCAAGAATGGCGCTGGTTAACAACATACCCCTGGGTTCTGTCTGTCATACAGATATCACTAAATTATGTATTGCAAGATGGCAATTTTGACAACCGTCTAATATCCAGCGATGAAGTGATGGATGTTGGATAGGTACTTCTGTATATTCGATCAGATGATTTATTCATTTAAAATTTTCATTCAGCTTATCTAAGAAATGATTTATGCTGTTAAGTTTGTCATTGAATAGAAATGACATTCATCTAAACTGGACATTTTACATGTCATTTCACTGATAAAGGTGTATGAGCCTTCCTTCCCTTCTTGATTCAGAAGAATTCATGTTTCATTGGGGTCCACCTGTTTGAAAGAATATAATACATCACCACCTAATGATAAATTTTTAACTTATTGGATTGATCGGTATTGGAAGATCACCACAAAGGTCTCCTGATCTTATACCAGGCCATTTTAATGGATGGGCGTTTGTTCATATCACACCGAATAATGCTGTAAAGATGATACTGTCTTATACCCTGTGATTTATTACTTTGGGAATGTGCTTAAGACAACCTTCATGTGCTGTTACTGCTAGTATAGCTTGTCTGGTGACCATCAGAAGGGAAATTTTACTATGCATATGGGTAGAATTGGGATATTCTGTGGACATGTGTCATGTAACAAGAGGAACATACACTCAACCTTTATAGTACAATATCAAATTTGATTAACCTTCATTTCGTGTACAACTCTTTTTTTTATTATCATTTGTAATATGTTATAAAACAAAACATATGAATCATGAAATATCTGTGTATTTATAAATTTTATTGTAATATATCTAACTGCATGCCTTTCTCTTGAAACTGCTATATTAATTGATTTGATTAAACTACACCAAATCACAAGGCACAAACAAAATTGAAATGTTGTAGTATTTGTAATAGACTGGCAGTTCGAATAAAACAGATGATTCATTCATTTAAAATTTTAATTCAACTTATCTAAGAAATGAACTATGCTCTTAAGTTTGTGCATAACAATTTTAATATTCAATCCCTGTCCTTTATCTGATTTCACAATATATTATGTATAGATGATTAATCAGAATTTGTCAACAGTTCATTAAAAAATATACATATAATAAAGTGAGCAATCTTCATATCACATCAAATGAATTTAATGTAACATTTTGACTAACATCTTATTGTGTAGGTACTGATCTGTTTCCAACTCATCAGCTCTTTTCTATGTATGTTTTTTCCAAAAGAGACAATAAATACCTCTTTATCATTTGTCTGGGCATTACCAATCAGTGACTACTTTTTGAAAAGAATCAAAGAAAGAAAAAAAAAGAGTATCTAGAAGAAAGCTAAAAACTAACAAAGCAGGAGGGGAGGATATTACATATTTTTACCCAGTTTGAGAATAGTACATAACTTTAGAAGATATAAATTTTTATTAAGTTTTTAATTTTATTAATCCCTCAAAGATCCATGAAAAGAAAGCTGGAAAAAAAAAAGATGAGGAAAAAAAAAGGTTAAAATAGAAGGTGTTAAAATGTCAAATTAAGCACAACAATACTGACACACATGATAAGTAATGATGCAATTAAGGCTATATACATTACAAAAATATTGTCAGCAGAAGCTATCGTATCACTTCATCGCAAGTACCAACAATTAAAACGTCGCTATACAAGTAGCTATGTTTTATTAGTTATGCCAAAGCATTCAACTCTCCATAAACTGCATTTTAATTACACACAGTAAATTTATAAATGTACTTACTACTTGTATAATGGAGAGAAAATTTATGCGAGGTCTTCTGAAAATGACCAGCACATTTGAAATTAAATAACGGCACAGAAAACAGTAATAGCATGTTTTCTGAGATGACCACCTCCATAAAAACAAAACTGTTTAGAGTAGTAGGTTATCGTCTTAGGGAGGTTAGCTTGCATATTCTTTTAAAAACATATACTGTTTTAAATGTGATCATTTTTGACCATATCTGTTTTGATAGCATAAACTGAATGATAATATTAGATGATGAGAATAATATAACTAAAAAGAATCTGTGCAATTTAATTAATTAAATGGATGTATAAGAGAAACATAAAACTGCATATTTTCACAGTACTTTAATTTAGAAATACGTGCTTAAAAATATCTATAATTGTTGACTTTACACATTTGTCATGAAAAACTTCATTTACAAACTGTTCATAATCACTGTTCCTCAAAACTGTCTCACCACTCAATGTCCTTAATAAGCAGCAATAAGAAAATTTTCATCATCATTACATTCAAAGCCATTTTTTTCACATGTTGTAATTGGATCTGTTTGAGAAAGTGACTGGTTTTGCCATCAGTAAAACTTACCCTGTTTAAAACAGTTCGTTATTATGCTTTCTGAAACATGGTTTTAAGGATATTAGTTTTCCTTATTAATACATTTGCATCCAAATTTTCTTTATCATGAAGAATATTGCTCACCTCGTGAAGATCATATGCTTTCATCACTGTATAATAATCCCTTCATGACAGAGTTAAAAAATAGATATGTTTTCAACAAGGAGTAAACCTTCAGTATACTTTAGGGAGATATGATGGCACTGTTATCAGAACCAGATAAAGAAATGCATGTAGGTATGGATGCATGTGTTAACGTATGCATGTATATATGCTAGTATGAATGTATGTGTGTATATATATATACAAATATGAAAATTCCAAAAGTCAGTAAACATTTTCTTAGAAGTTCACAAGAACAAAGTTAAAAACTAAAAGACGAAATGTGCAATTGCTGCAGGTTTGTAAAATGTGAAGACTTTTTTTTTAATGAAAAAGGTAAAATTGGTAAAAAAAGATAAAATTTAAATACACATTTACAATTTACTGTGAAGGTCCTAACCATTATGAATCTCGAATAAATTCGCACCCTAAGGTAGTACAAGTAATCATTGGACAAAATGGAAAGCAACTTAAAAATGAAAAATATAAAAATGAAAGATATATATTGATCTCCCAAGTTCAACGCTTCAAATAGAACTTATCAGGGGGGTACAAATATATGCACATGCATACATTTCTGAACTGGTCCCGAAAACACAAGAGTACTGATATGTTTTATGACATAACATCATTCTGATGGAAGGTAAAATTCAATTGTCTTAGAGTTTCTAAATTCCTTCATTAAAAACTGCTGTCATCATTTACACCTGATATTACTGTTTCATAATTTCATATTCATTACAGAAAAAATGAAATACATTGCAACATTTTGATCATATTAAATGACACAATGATTAAGCAATTTCCCATGTTTTCTACAGTATCAATAGGACTTTGACATTTTCATAAGCTAAAAAAATTAAAGTTAGGTTTTAGAGGAAGAAAAAACTTTAAATATTTATCAGATCTTAAGTCCCGTGTCATTCATTTCATAAATGATAGTAAATTATGCGAAAGCATAATTACTAAAAAAACTGCATTTAATTTGTAGCATTAAAACATAATTTTTAAACACACAAGTATTTTCAGAATTAAACAGTTTCAGCGCTTTCATGAAAAACGAAAGTAAGTTTTACATCTTATTTTAATAGAGTTAAATCAATATGAATTTATATTTTTAAATCAAAATTTTCTCACACTATTGCAAAAAATAATATGAAATGCTGTTTCTGAAATATACAGGTATTAAAATTTGTGATCATGTTGTACTTTTATTTATTATACTTCTAGCAGGAAATAAATGTCATTTCAAGAATACCGAAAATGGCAGTTCTCACATATTTTATCAAACTTTCATCAATGAATTAAACTGAACTATCATGGGAAGATATTTACTAACAAGCAATTACTACAGCACATTCGTATCATAACACGAAGCCTTCAAATGTTAACATTTGCCATGATTCAACACAAAGCGTGATAAGTAGCCAAGTATAGCAACATAACCCAAAAGTAGCCACGTAACGGTACACTTTTTCGTACACATTTGGCATTTGTCTGTACATAATTGTGACAGACTACTTTACATGAACACCAAACCATTAACTCATTCAAACTCCATTTTTATTTAAGATACTGGCAAAGGTTGAATACTTAAATTTTTTAAACTTGAATAATTATTAAGTTGGGTAAACAGATGATTCATGGACTATGATTCTCAAAATTTAACGAATCCCATAATGTATTAATCTGCCAGTCTTCAGATTCTAATACAACAGACTTTTCAGGAATACTTTGGGAAGGTCGATAAAACAAATACCAGTACAAGAAATTTCTTTTGGTAAGCATCTAAATGAAAGGTAGTTATTTGTATGTTTTATAAATAAATCGGAAATTAAATTTTTGAACAAAATTAAGAGCGTTAGAAATTATTAAAACAGAGAGGTTTCTCATAATTTTACATACTAGTTATCATCATAAACAATTTATAAAATTAAACTATAGCATTATTCTTTTTGATTCTGCCGAAATTTGCATGAGAATTTCTTCGGACAGTAATTTCAAACTGAACGTGTTAGATCAGTTCTAAATCACAACTTATATTTCATGAAATACAACCTAAAAATAACACTTAAAACATTTATTTGGCAAAATAAACCTAATATATAAGAGATTACTTTTGTGTTTTACAATCTTCATTAATTTATTTTTCTTTAGTTCCACGTTTATTTACTTTGCTGTTGCATAGCAGCGAATCAGCAAATTGATTTATTTCAGAGTATAGGGTTTAAGTTTTATGAATTTGGCTGATATCTGAGACCCCGACAAAGGAAGTTCACTCCTCACGTACCGGAGGTGTACCGCCTCAGGACAAGTAAATTTCAACGGTAGTGCTATTGTCGAATGAGGGGTTATTGTAATTGGCCATTTATTGCCAATAGTGGTTTGTTTTTCTTATAACGTTTACGGATGGTAGTAATTTACATGTGAATGGGTTTATGTGAAGTGCAATGAATATTTATCTCTTCTCTTTTGTTTATGTTTATCGTTATATAAATGCATGCATTAAAGCTAATCAATCTGTTCAAAAAATATATTAGGTATGTGAAATTATTCATGCATTATTTCTTTGTACATGGAGAAATAGAAATATTTAGTATTTCTGGCATGTATGTATAATATTTGGAGTCTCCAGTAGTTTTTTAAAATGAAATTTTAAATATTGATATCTATGAAAGTAGATTGAAATCTGTGTTATATTTTATTATCAATGCAATGGAGCAATACTTATTAAGTATTTATTATTAAATTAATAGAGTTTTTTTTTTTTGTCTAATGGAGTAATCTTGGAAATATTTTAAAAACTGGGTAATGGATTTTTTGACTGGGCATTGTTCTTGCTAAGCACGGTTTTTTTCATCTGTGAGATCAGCGGCAAGAGAATTGGATATGCCAATTTCGACGGTTTACAAGGTTATTAAGAAAAAAATTAAGAGTGTTAGCCTACAAAGTCCAAATTGTTCAAGTTTTGAAACCAAACGATAGGCCTAGGAGGATGGGCTTTGCAACAGATATGCTAAGGAGGATAGAAGATGATGCTGAATTACTGAAGGGCATAATGTTCTCCGACGAAGCATCCTTTCATCTTTCTGTCATTGCTAATTGCCATAATGTGCACGTCTGGGGATTTGAAAACCCCCATGAATACCGTGAGGCACAAGGGATTCCCCAAAGGTTAATGTGTGGACGACTTCTAGTGTGGACTAATGCACGACCGAGTCATTGGGCCTTTCTTTTTTACAGAAAAGATGGTCTCATCAGTTGTATTCTTAGACATGTTGGAAAGCTTCGTATTTCCACAACTAGAAGAGCTTCAGCCACATGTCTTTTTGCAACAAGATGGTGCACCACCTCATTGGGGTACCATCGTTCTTTGAATGATCATTTTACAGGAAGATGGATTGGGCGAGGAGGTCCAATTCTTGGCCACTCAGATCACCTGATATAATGGCGCTGGACTTTTTCCTTTGGGGATTTGTAAAGGACAACATTTACAGGAGGAGAGTGTCGAACACTGATGACCTAAAAGCCAGAATTACAACCACAATAGCCTCTGAGGATGCCGACATGCTTGCCGGTACCTGGCGTGAAATTGAATATTGACTTGATATTCTCCATGCGACGAAGGGAGCACGTGTGGAAGTTCATTGACAAGGGTCATGAAACTTTTTGAGTCTATCTAACCATTTATGTTATTAATTTTAATCTATCTTTATTATTTTATGAGTTATTAAACATCAAAATGGGTCCGGGACTTTATAAACACCCTGTATATTTACAGGTTCAAAGAATTTTTCTTATTTATTTATTTTTTTATTATTCACAGTTATGTCAAAGTTTACCAATGCAGAGGACTCTGGCTTGATTTCTACAATATTTTTTAATACATGGTCTTCAACCTGTCATCTATATCTTGCACTACCAGATATTTCACAGCTCACTTTACATTTTCACTGCCATCTCCTTTACAGTTTCCAATGGACTCATTTTTTAATGCATCATATACATGTGTTTCTGTCTACCTAATCCATGTATTTAATCATATGATTTTTTATTTTATTTACGTTTTATTTCTTAAGTAACTGGTATAATTTTAAAAAAGGACAAGATATATATCATAACAAAATCATTTAAAGAATGCATGGTGGTTGACATGTCACATTATTTTCATTGTTACATCCTGGGGCATAGCTAGAGGGGAGGACATCTGTCTCTGGGTGCAGAATCCAGGGGAGCCAAATGGATGTTATGAAATTTTAGAATTAAATATTTTCCATTCTTAGCAAACAGGAAGGGCTGTGAAATCTTCAACTCACCCTGTGCACTGAAAACCTTACCTACAACTTTGGTTACATCATCAGCTTTAAGGTTTTTCCAAGGCAGATTATTCTAATTCTTCCTTTATTAGAATATGCTGCTGATGAAAATAACACCATTAGATTTTGTACTGTCTTCTAGACTAGTTGTAGGACATTTTAGCTGTGTGTATTCCTGAGCAATTACGATTTTATTAGTGACAAAATTTTCACCTTGAATCATTTCCGTAAGTTTCTTCTGAGTGTCAGGTATGAGCCAACATGTCAGACTTTCAGTCATTAGTATCATATTCTGAAGCACAAGGACAGAAACTAGGCATACAGTATAAATGCCAATGATGATTTAATAGCTGTCTTTTTTTTATAAAAAAAGATTCTATTTAATATCCTTTAACAAAAGTTAGTTTTTCTGTATAAGATAACCATACCTTCTTTATTACTTTAAACCATTTTGTCTTATTAAAGATTTTACAGCAATGCTGTTCTTTGCAAAGTGGGAATCTGTATTATAAGTGGATGTATACGATATTCATTCATGTGATATGACACTTGATGATAAAATTTTCATTTCATGTTAAATTAATTTTGAAAATAAAGCAGTTAGTGGCATGTTAAAGTTCCTGAGTATGAAAATATGTTCTATTGAAATGTGTATAAATTTACTACTTTATGAGTAAACTGCAAACCCTAAGGTAAAACAAATAAATTAGAAAATAAGTATTAAGTTTTTCCATTAATTTATAATTTTTAGATATGTACTGTTAAATATAATTTAGCAGAAATGTGACGTCAAAATGTGGCGTCATTCTCGCAAATAGATCGCGCTACAGAACACTGTGAGCACTGTCAGTTTAATTATGGTCACCTGGTACTTATTCTCTTGGTTGAGCAATCTAAAAGCTGAAGACATAGAAATTGAAAAATCACCTGGAATCATAGATAGTCATCTTAGGGAGATTTCACTACATTTACTAAAACTCCTATAATGTTTATTTATACGTGTATACGTGCTGTTTTATCACTATATGTTGACATAAGTTGTCAATAATTATTAAATGCAGTTGTTTGTGAAATGTGCAGAACTTTTGGTTTAACTGCTTACTTATTTATAATAATTAATTATTTTTAATAATTACAGCTAAATTGTTGGGGCAACCACCTCTTGAAGATGATTGCCTCTGAAAATGACTAATGTTTCTAAGACCATAAATAAATATAAGCTTTAAAAATCCCTCTCTAAGATTTCAGAAAAGAAAAGAGCCATGGATGGTCTTCTCGTAGACATTTCATTGTATAAATATTTATTTCTTACTAATTCCTTACTCATTATTTTTTTCTGCTCTATCACATAAACTATATGCATGATGCTTAAAAGGTTTCAGAAACATGTTTAATAAAAATTTGTAATTTTAATCATTAGTATAATTTATTATATTTTTTTCACATTTTAGAAATGTATATAATATGGAATATCTATTTAGTTTCTCAATTAAAAAAAGAACTTAGCATCATGCTGTGTTAATGAAATAAATGTTTTAAAAATAATTTTTTGCAGAATTTTTTATCCGTATGTAATTTATCAATGCATCATCTTCTAAAAAAAGTTTTCAGATTTAATATTTGAAAATTAAAGAAAATTTTTAATTTAAAAAAAAATCTGGTTTTTAGTGCAATGAATCTCATTACTAATGTCGGAAATTAGATGAAATTATAACACTTAATCATGGCAGATGTCACTGATATGAAGTTATGGCTGTAAAAAATTATTCCTGTTGTAAATAAAGATGAAGATAAAGAATTGATACTATTCAGATGTATTAATATTATGTCTAATTTGTAACAGTTTAAAAATACAATAGAACTTTGATAACTCAAAATTTGTGATAATTTAATTTAAATTTCTTTTTCCCTGATGAGTTGCATTAAAAATGGATGCTAGCTTTTCTTAATTAACTCAAATTTCCTTCACTTAAATCAAATTTCCTTCACTGCAGTAATAAAAATTTTGAGTAAGTAGAACTTTTTGAAAAAGGCACTCAAATTTTTCTTTCTATTTATTTCACAATAACATTATCCTAAATAGTCATAGAGGAGGTTGTTCTAACTTTGTGGGAGATTCAAATCAGTTAACCTAGGAAACCTGCAGTGTTAACAAATATGTAGAAGTCTTCCAGTAAAAGGTAATGATATTACATGAATCTACCCTTCTCATCCTGACAGGCAACTGAATTATTGCTGCTGTGAATGTTTGTACTTTACAGAAAATTGTAATTTATTTTAGAATTTCAATCTGTATTTGTGTTGGAAATAAAGTGAAATTCTACTGTTTGCTGTTCTACACTTAAATTTGTGTTTTCTACTTTTTTTTAAAGAAATAATGCTTTTAAAACACTGCGAAGAAAACATAGAATGTGCATAGAGAATAACAAGCATGGTAATGTTTTATAACATTGAGACATTTCTGATTCAGTAACTCAGACAGAATCACCAGAAGAACATGATGTGAAAAGGTCAAACAGAAAGGGAAATAACATTGAAACACTATTTAATTTACTCTATTTTAAATAATGCGCTGTATATCATTCATTTAAAATCACTTAAAAGGTCATTTCTATGATATCAATACATTAAGTGTTATCAGAGATCCAGTGGCATGGTATCACCGTTTTTGATTATCTGCATATAGCCACACATTAATGAGTACAGATAAGTAAAAGGTTCAGTATATTTTTGTAACAGATTATTCTTGTTAACCAGTAAATATGTAGAGAATTTTCTATAATCATATTTTCTTTTTAACTAATACTTTAGCTTGAATTTAATTTCTTAATACCCATTTAAGGTTTTTCAAAATGTGAGTCATGTAAACATATTTTCCACTTCTTTTTCATCTAAGAATTTTAATTTTGTCATTTAATGATGTGGACTCTGAGATTATGAACACATAACTCGATAAAAATTTTCGCATCTTATTTGGCTGTCAATATGATTAATAATCAGCCATGAAAATCTTAGAATAGATGGATGTTTCTATGTCTTGTGGATTTGCATGCAAAAATTGTAAAGGAGAAGACGCTACTGATAACTGCATAATATCATATTATATCAGTATAACAGAATGATATTCAATATTATATAATTCAGTTCCAGTACAATATGCTGCTGATAATATGCAAATAAGTATGCATTCATTGTTTTGGCATACTTCTTCTGGGGCATTGTGATTATCTAATTGTAAACATCTACACTAACTTGGTACCCACTCGGATAGAGTATGAGTAATTTTAAATTTATAATTAATTTTTAATAGTAAGTTTGAGTAATTTGATCCTGCAAATAGGTGGATGCATGAGCATTTTCACGAGTTTCTTTATATGTAACATTAATATAAGCCTGTATCACAAAATTCCTCCTCAAAGGCATCCCTTCTGTTAAGCAGATGTTCCTTGCACTTTATTGTAGTCAAATGAAACAAAGTCTACAATGGTATGTAGTGCAAGTTTTTCACAGGTAGTTTTTTGTCAAAGTTTACAATTTTTTAACATACCACTAATATTTATAGTAAATATTTACAGACATATCACATATCTTACAGCATTATTTATAATGATAGAGAACACAATTCTTAGTTTAATGAAGCTAGCAGATGAAAATATTGCAGCATGGTTATATATACACTGCAGCATCAATTGTTATGCGTTTTCGTAATTCCAGATTTTCATGGTAAATTATTAGTGCTATGTACCTCTTGGTGGCCTTGCATTGATTCAATCACATTATCTCCTTTCATTGGTGCTAATACACTGCCCTCCTAAAGTTAAGGAACAGCATGTTTTTTGTGTCTTATTTGAAATTAAAGCAACATAGAAACAAGAAATTTGCAGGGCATGTTCACTAAGCAGTTCTTTAATGAATGCGACATAGAATGATTCTAAACTTCAAGACAAACATGAATTACATAAAAAAATTGCACTCTTGGCAGAGAAATCCAGTCTTGGAGAAATGGTATATCAGTTTTTTTTTTTTTTTTTTTTTTTTTTTTTTATTTTTTTTTTTTTTTTTTTTTTTTTTTAAGGAAAAATGGGATGGTAACATTACAAAAATGGGTTCTAGTAAGGAATGTGACAACCCCTAGCTACAATACATTGGCGGCAGCGACATTCCATGTTGTCAGTTAAGTTGACGGTCAGAGAAATGAGAAGCAATGACCAGCCACGGAGTAATCCTTGTTCAAGCTCATCTAACAACCTCGGATGAGGACTTAAAGCAGCTACTTGTCTCCCAAGGTAGTCTCAAAGATGCATTATCGGATTCAGGTCTGAGGATTAAGCTGGTAATTCCATCCATGACCCTCAAGCTATTCTTCAGCAATCGAGTTCGATGAGGTCGCGCATTGTCGTCCATCAGAAGAAATCCAGGACCAATAGCAGCAGCATATGGGCAGACATATTGATCAAGGATCTCGTCTCGATATCTTACACCGGTCAAAGTTCTTCCATGGAACACATGCAGGTCAATGTGACCATCGAGAGGGATCCCAGCACCACCTCTGTAACTGTGTCTTTCCTCAATGTAGGATTGGTTGCATCTGGTGCGTTGTTCCCTCCAGATTAGCTGATGACCTCAGTCACTTTCCAATATGAACCTCGACTCGTCTGTGAAGACAACAGACACCCATTGTTGACTGGTCAAGGAGACGTATTCACTTGCCCAACATAAACGGGCACCTCTGTGTCCTCGAGCCAAGGAGACACAAACAACTGGTCGTTTTGCATACAGACCTGTATTGTACAGGCGTTTCGCACTGTAGTAGCTGAGATTCTTGTTCCTGTTGCCACTAAAGGATCTGCCATGAGCTCAGGCACAGTAATGTAATATTATTCCTCTTTCGAGATAAATAATGGTCTCCCGCGGATGTTGTAACTCTAGGTCTGCCTAGAATGTCTTTAAAAGACAGAATCTTAGGATTCAAACTGATTCCATAGTCGGAGGACCCCACTACGAAAGACATTGAGACGTCTAGCAACATCAGCTTGTGACATTCCTATTTCCAGTTATTCGATCGCCGGCGACCTCAACGAATCGGACAAACGACATCTCTTGGATATTGTTACTCTCTCCTGGATATTGTCCACGAAACTGTAGTAACTGAAGATCAACAAAAATTATTATCTTTTCATTTTTTTTCTCCAACTCCTGTATAAGTATTCATTTCTATAAAATAAATTTAGTACTTATTGTTTATGCATATATTTTCTTAAGCTTCGTTACTACCATGCATATAAACTGTGAATTTAAACGTTACTGGCGCCCACCAGCGGCCGAGCAGTAAAGACGCTGAACACTGGTAGTTCGGTCCGAAGTTCGAATCCCGCGAACAGGCTGGCTGCATGGGCGTTTTCGTGGTTTTCCCCATGTGTAACGTGTATACGAGCCAGTTTCCCTTAGAAAGTCCTCCACGAAGGCATCCCTCTCTTTAGGCAGATAGCCCTCGTGGGCTTTGCCATAATTGAATAACCTAACCTAACCTAACCTAAACGTTACTGATATTTTTCCAATGGTGAGCTTTGAAAAAATGCTGTTCCTTAACTTTTGGTGGGCGGTGTATTTATCTAATGTGTTGTATATGACTTCAGAACAAAGTTCAAACTGTTGTCAAATTAAAACCAGTAATATAAGAAGCATGATTGTACAACCTACAAAGTACATACTTGAGACTATACAGGGTTATTCAAAAAGAAAGAGCAGATTGCAAACATATATTTCTTCCAAACTACAAAAGACAGAAACACGATTCTAACGTTAATGGATAGAGAAGTGTACAATTTATTATCAGTACGGGTAAAAGTTCCAATCATGGCCGCATTGGCGCTGTTGTTTGATCTGGTATTATTTCTCGGTTGGAGCCTGCGAGCAAGCAAAGAACTTAAAATTCCTCAACCAATGGTATGGCGAGTTCTAAAACATTGTCTGCATATGAAGCCATATAAACTGCAGTTATTGCAAGCATTGCATCCTGACGACCACAACAAAAGGTACGAATTTTGCAGTAGCATGTTAGATGATATGGAAGAAGGCAATTTTGCTGAACGATTAATTTTTTCCGATGAATCCACTTTTCATCTTTCACACACGGTGCTCATATTGAATGCATACCATAATGGTAAACTTTTCTCTATCCATTAACGTTAGAATCATGTTTCTATCTTTTGCAGCTTGGAAGAAATAAATGTTTGAAATCTGCTCTTTCTTTTTGAATAACCCTGTATTCCTCACCTATTTGAGTCCCTGCTGAAAAAAGTTGGAAAATTGCTTTGTTCCTTGAAACTAATATTACACTGTTAGCTGTTAAAATTGCTACCATAAAGGAGGCACACAACAAATGTCAAATTTGCTTGAAAGGTACTGCATGGTGGGATGTGCACATGATTAATAATTAGCATTCTAGTGCATGCACACAAAGCAGGTATGAATAATACCATCTACACTGTGTATAAATGGGGAACTAGCACACCGAGTTTCTCATTTAGAAAGAGCAATTGGACATTGGATGTTTGATGAAATATTACTCTTACGTATTATGAACGAATGACTTCTGTCAGAATTCGACCGCTGAAAGATCGCGGTTTATTGCGACTAGGGTTTATGTTTCCGCGACATTGCTGCTTAGTCGGTTGGGATCCCAAGACTGACAGGTGAATATGGAATCGATGAGTCGTCCAAGGGGGCTATAACAATCCTCGGGCCACAGGTGGTAAAAGAACAGCCATATCATCTCGGCTGGTTATTGTGCAGGACGGCAAGTGTTTGAACAGACAGTGCCATAGTGTCTGCAACACCACGGACTATGTGATGGTGACCGTTATTGCGGTTTTCACTGAAGATGTAGCAGAGACACGCACGCCTACAGTAGTATAGCGAGAGTGCCCATATTGGACACAGTAGTGACATCCTGTCATCTTTTTAGGTCAATCCCGGTTCTGCATCAGTATCATGATAGATGTATCCGTGTATGGAGGTGTAACAATTTTAACGTGCAGTAGAGTAGTTTAACCATTGGACGTCTCAATAAAGATGTGTGCATTTAGAAAAATTACACGATCATCATGAAACATGCAAGAGCAATGAGAAAACTGAAATGAAAATATGATGTAAACCTACGAAAATTCATTAAACTGAGCATGGTTTCGGTGCCATAATACGTTACCATTCCTCCGTAGCGAGATCGGCGCCAGAGACGGTACAACCGCGCAACATGCGTGGCGCCAAAACTTTTATAGGCGCTTATTACGACTAGTCTTTTTTTTTTCAAAATCAGAATAACCTTGCACAGCAAACTGACCACAATAATAATGATAAGTTTTAGAATTTTTCGTTACTTGAGAAAAATTTCTGAATGAAGTGAATGTTGAGGTTCCTTCCAGTTCTAGCCAATTTTCAAAATAAGTCATTGTTTCAAATGAATACGCTTTTAAGTTATTTAAATTATGTTCATCTGCTAAATGCTTATTAAAATTTAAAACATACGTAAAAGACTTATGGCAATCAGATATAAAGCATACATACCATTTATCAACTTTTGTGCACACTTTCTTATGTTTAAAAAATGATAATTTGATTTAATAATAATTGAATAACAGTTATCACAATTTAGACAATTCTGAGGATAACTAGATGAACAATTTTGTTTTAAATTATGTACTTGTTTATTTGAACTTTTTTTTTTGTGGTTATAAAATGAATTCTTTGATTTATAGGTTTTCAAGCATATTTCACATTTACGAAGATAAACCATTTCTATTTTATCATTGATACATTCTTTGGTTTCTAATTTTTTAACACTCAATACATTATCAATGTTTTTACCAATATTAATTTTAAGACAATAAACGCTTTTCAGTTTCAAGCTTTTCTTTGCAATTCTTTTTATGATTATTAAACGAATTTTTAGTTTCATAGTTTTTATTACAAATGTCACATTTTCTAAGGTAAAGCGATGGTGCATTACAGTTAATTTCAGATCGCCCTCCAGTCAGAATAGGACACATCGACTTATTTTTCCTCTCTTGACAATTAATTTCACTGCTTTCTACATGATCTTTTAGTAAAGAAAATTTATTAAAGTGAAAGAAACTTAGGCCTGAACTACAAGAAATGCTTCCTCTGGTCATAGAAATGTTCTTTAGCTGCACAGCATAACTAGACGCAAAGTCAGAGTAAAAATCATCTTCTGTTGTACAAAATTTAGATTGTGAAATATCAACATTAGTAGAATCATTTTTTAAACTCCCATTGCCGCTAGCAGAAGCACAATACAACGGATAAAAATCACTACCAGAAACAGCACTTGCATGCAGTACGCTACAACCAGCAGCAGTAACTGCATTCTTCAGAGATGATCCCATGTAGGCCATTACACTTTTTAAGCACAAAACAGCTGAAGCAGCATTCTTCAGACGCAAACTACCACTAACAGTAAGTCAAATCCTTTCTTAGACACAAACCATCACCAAAAGCATGAATTGGATTCTTCCAAAAACTAGCAATTGGGACAGTAGTGTTCTTAGAAGAATTAACAGTAGAAGTGGCACTGCTCAGAAAAGGGTCAGAACCATGGACGGAAACATGCCTGGTGTAAGAGTCAACACCAGCGATGGTAGCATTTCTATGACAGGGGCTGGAAGTGACATTATTCCTTGAATGCAAACCAGAAGCAGCATTCTTCAGATGACAGCCAGTACCACGAACACCAACAAGTCTAGAATGACAGCCAACACCGGGAATGACAACATTCTCAGGACGTGGGCCAGGGATAGCAACGTTCCTTAGACGCACACGAGAACCAGAGCGGGGGACGACAGCATTCCTTGGATGTGAGTCAAAACCACGGGCAGGAACATACTTAGAATGAGAGCCAACACTACATATGGCAACATTTCTAGGATGACAGCCAGGCTTAGTCACATTTCTTACATGATGCAAACCATAACCAGCTCTATGAACAGTAGCATTCCTTGGACGAGATCCACCCCAATGGCTAGCAATGCAAAGAGACCGAGAGTAGCATCTGGGTTGGCAATGTTTTTATGATGTGAACCAGGGATATAATTTTGCAGATGCAAACTAGAACCATCTGTGGGATTAACAGCATTTCTTGAATGAGAACCACCATGGACAACACATTTAAAACAAGATCCAGCACCAGGAACAGCAACACTCTTCAGCCAAGAGCCAGTAGCAGCTTTAGTAGCATTTCTCAAACTAAAATTAGCATTCTTAGTAGCATCTGCAGCACAACCATGCTTCAAAACAGTCGAATACAGATGATAAGAAGGGCTTACAGAAAGAAAAGAATCACTCAGAGGTGGAAAATCCAGTACAGTAAATGAAACACAAGGCAACACAAAAGGACTTACCTTTGTAGAAACTGGCTGTGAAGTCAAAACACTTTTGATATTATCTAAGAAAACTGATACAACTTTCTTGTTCCCCAGTTGGTTCAGATGCAATCCATTAATAGCCAATAAACTAGCTCCAAAATAATGAGACAACCTGCAAATAAAAAAAACTCTTCTTGATTTCGGCAGTACCTTTCAAGTCGAGAATTAATTTCTACAATTTTTTCATTAATTACCTGTAAATGGTTCAAAGCTGCTACTTGCTGATTTAAAATCGTGCAAAAATCTTCACCATGTGGTAGTATATCTGAAATGATAACATTGATATTCGGGTTCAAACGTTTAATATCCTTAAAGAGGCAATCGTACTTTTCAAGAATAACTTTAACACTGTCATCCGAATTGTTGGTACCAACATGTACCAAAATCAAATGGTATCGATTGTCCAAAAAGGATATTTTACGTCTTAACCTTTCTATCGTTGCACCAGGAAAAGAATACAAATCTACTTCATAATTTAGAAGATTCGCCGGTAAATATTCATCCAAATATTTAACCATTAAATCTCCAATTATAAGCAATTTCATCTTTTTTAGTTGCATATCGGCAAAACAAAGAACTACAGATAGATACAAATCGAAACACAGATCAATAATTTAGTAATAAAAAAGCAACTATAAATTAAATGAAAATCAAATCAAATCAAACACTAATCATAAATATAACAAAATACAAAAAATTATTAATAGAAAAAAAGAAGTAAATAGCTTCACTCAACCCAGAAAAATGCTGCAAAAAATACACACTTCACAACCGCTTTTAACAGGTGAACTAATTGGCGCCAATTCTTAAGCTTGCGGGAAAATTTACCGGAATAAAAATAACACCAACCAAAAATAACCTGGTTGACAACGGAGACATTAAAGGTACATGTTCGGTGATGACGTAGAACACACTTCCGGGTTCCGATTTGCGGAATTCTGTAAAACTCCTGTACTGTCACACCATTTATTATCAAACAACTGCTAAAGAAGTGGGCCAAAAAAAAAAAAAAACCTCAAGAATTCGATGTACGTCGACAATTGCGTGACTAGTAGGGATTTTTTTGAGAAGCTTAATCTTTCCTGTTTCGTTTTTTCTACGGGGATGGGAGCACATTCTTCCACCTTCGTCCTAAAAACATGATTGCGAAGGAAAAGAAGTTCCAGTTTTAGGACTATCTTGGAATCCGTATGACGATACGTTATCGATTGACTTGAGGACATCCATTGATGAAGAAATGATTCCGATAACTAAAAAAAGAGAGATTCTCTTTTTGGTATATAGAATTTTCGATCCTATTGATTTCAGCTGTCCCTTTACATTAGTACCAAAGTTATTGCTGTACAAAGTTCGAGATCCGGACGCCCAATATGCGGAATGATCTAAAATCCGGACCTCTAAGCCACAAATAACTTTTTTTTTTGTATGCTTTACGCATGCGCATTTGATTTTTAACTCCCATAATAAAACATGTGGAGAGTCCCGATTTTTAAGTTCACTTAAGCACTAAATAAAATACCTCGTTATTGAAGAAACAATCATTTTAGCATAAATTTGTTAGATCAATAATTTGGTTCTGTAGCTGCGTATCTGCTTTGCATACTTCTCAAATCGAAACATTCTACGTAGGAACATCGTTGATTTTCACCTACTAGTATTTTATATCCTTGATGCCAAACTGGGAATTATTATTTACAATATTTTGCTTTTATCATCGCATGCTTATCAACACATGACAACTTGAGACAACTCATGCGGCGATGTCTAATTTTTTTTTATATTTTTAATTTAATAACAAAGAGTTTGGCAACCTTTCATGCTGACATTAGGAGTTTGCACAATTATGTACAGACCACGGAGTATAATCGTACAGACAAACGCGGAAAGTGTACCTGGCGATAATGGTTGAAAGCTTGCCTTAAGAATTGCAATTTTACGCCAATAGTAGAAATGCAGATCGTTGTCCGCCATTTGATTTCTAGTGCTTGGTTGTAGGAAGTGTTTTTCGTCTTGATTTGTTAATTGTTTGTTTTACCAATTGTTTTAGCCATTTTTATTTGTTTTTCGCTGATTTACAGTGCACGCTATGTTATAAAGTGTTTTATATAATAACTAATATAATATTACACAGTCCAGTCACATTAATGTGACCACCACGTACTTTCCATGTCAGAGTTAAATAACCAATCACAGAAGGCAGGTGGCAGCACAGTGCAGTTGAGCGTATATAAAGGGTGTGTGAGGGCTTCGGAAAACATTTCAATCGTTGGCGTAATGCAGAAACGAAGCGATTTATCCGACTTCCAAAAGGGCATGATCATTGGCTTTCGGGCCAAGGGTGGAAGCATTTCCGAAACGGCTGAGTTTGTGAACTGTTCGCGTGCCGCCGTGGTAAAAGTGTACCGTGCATGGCAAAATGGGACTGTCCAAAATCAGCGACGTGGCAAATGTGGTGCACCACGGGCCATAGATGACAGAGGCGAACGACGGTTGCGGAGATGCGTTCGGGCAGATAGACGGGCTACCGTTGAGCAACTGACCACCAAAATGAACCAAGGGGCTACCAAAAGTGTCTCCCAAAGTACTATTCAGCGAACATTGCTGCGTCTGGGCCTCCGAAGCAGACGCCTGGTTCGTGCACCTATGCTGACTGCTGTTCATCGACGGCGAAGGCTAGAATTTGCACGCCAGTACAGCAGCTGGACGTCCACTGAGTGGCGACAGGTTGCGTTTTCGGATGAATCGCGTTTTATGCTCCATCGGACAGATGGACGTTGGCGTATAAGGCGTGAAACCTCTGAAAGGAACCACCCTGCAACCATTGCCGGAACGGTCCAAGCTGGAGGCGGGAGCATTATGGTCTGGGGAATGTTTTCCTGGCATTCTCTAGGTTCACTGATCATTGTGGAAGGCACAATGGATCAATACAAGTACGCATCTGTCCTTGCGGACCATGTTCACCCCTACATGCGCATTGTTTTTCCTCAGGATGATGGCATCTTCCAGCAGGACAATGCGAGGTGCCATACAGCTGCCAGTGTACGTGCGTGGTTCGAAGAGCACCAGGATGAGTTTACCGTCCTCCCCTGGCCAGCAAACTCACCTGACTTAAACCCAATCGAGCTTCTGTGGGACCATCTCGATCGAGTTGTTCGCGCCATGGATCCTCAACCGCGTAATCTAGCGCAGCTGGCCACGGCATTAGAGTCGGCATGGCTCAACATCCCAGAGAACACCTTCAGGGACCTATGTGACTCTCTTCCTGCACGTCTCGCAGCAGTCCGCTCTGCGAAAGGTGGTTATTCTGGCTTTTGACAGATGGTCACATTAATGTGACTGGACTGTGTATTTATAATTATGTTCTAGCGCTAATAGTTAAGCATTCTAAAATGATTTAAAATACAGCCGGAGATTCAGAATTAGAAAGCTAATTTTTTTTCCCATTTGCTACGATTTTGAAACAAACGTGAAGCAACTTTAATGGACAACCATTTTTCTACTTAGTATTGTATAAACCCTGTGTATTCAGTAAATTTGTGGTGTAAAATCTGTTAATTATTTTTGATAGAAATATTTCATATTTAATATTTTCAGCTACTGCCATAGTCAAAACTGAATTTTTCCAATTTTAAATAGTTTCAGATAGCTTTGTAAAATTATTTCTAATATTTGTGGCGTAGGTAGTTTTATTATAATCGTTTCCCATATCTCTTTCAGTGGCTAAGGTAATTTGTATATTTTATTATTAAAACAAAGGATTACATTTTAGTTATGCAGTTAAATGATGGTTTTATATCTGCACAAAAATATTATGAATGTATATTGATGCCTATATTTTAATATAATATTGACCTGTATTTTATGGAGTCCCAATGGCACTTGTTTTTGTGACTGTCTATGTAGTATGCTTGGATAGCTTTCAGAAAATAAGTGCTTTTAGGATACTTGAAGATTCCTTTTTATGAAAATTTAGAACATCCAGGAAGTTCTATGACCAATGTGTTACCTCTCGAAGATGGCAAAATTATCTGTGTACAATTGTTATTTCATTTTCTCTTGATTATTATGTGAAATAAAAGTATTTTTAAAGTATAATGATCATTGTACATTGGTCATTATGTGTATTTATTAGTAACATAATTATGCTCTTATAAAGAAATTTATTAAGGAATGTATTTAAATATATCTATTTAGTTCAGTAGTGCTTTTGTCAAATACTAAGTTAGAAATAATTTCAACTCTTTGTGAATGCAAATAGTAATTTTAATTATACAGCAGTTTAAGTAAATTATAAAAATGATAATTACATTCATTTCGATATATGTCATTTGAAATTGGTCTTTATGAAACTTATATTTTGCCTCATGTGAAAAAAAAGGAAACAATCATATTTTTTAATTAACCTAGCACAGTGCTGGAATGTTGGAAAAGCACTTTTAATTCATTTGTAAAAATCTGATACATTTTTAGATTCCTGAGCTATAAGAGGCTATCTGTCTATGAGAGGTATAGGATGATTTTCTTAAGAAACATTGGCTGGTATTCAGGTTACGCGTGAGGAAAACACAAAAATCATATTCACCCAGCCTGCTTATCCCAAATACAGGTAAAAATACAGGGATTTGGTTATCTTATCCATTTGGCAACTAGTGGGTTTTAATTGCTAGTTCTTTCTTCTTTAACCGAATATTTCTCAGCACAAGAGCGGAATGACTTTACTGTTCAAATCTCTCTCTCTAATATATAAAAGTGATGGATGTTGGATAGGTACTTCTACAGATTCGATAAGATGATTTATTCATTTAAGATTTTCATTCAACTTATCGAAGAAATGATTTATGCTGTTAAGTTTGTCATTGAATAGAAATGACATTCATCTAAACTGGACATTTTACATGTCATTTCACTGATAAAGGTGTATGAGCCTTTCTTCCCTTCTTGATTCAGAAGAATTCATGTTTCATTGGGGTCCACCTGTTTGAAAGAATACAATACACCACCATCTAATGATAAATTTTTAACTTATTGGATTGATCGGTATTGGAGGATGACCACAAAGGTCTCCTGATCTTACACCATGGCCATTTTAATGGATGGGCACTTGTTCATATCACACCAAATAATGCTGTTAAGATGATACTGCCTTATACCCTGTGATTTATTACTTTGGGAATGTGCTTAAGACAACCTTCATGTGCTGCTACTGCTAGTATAGTTTGTCTGGTGACCATCAGAAGGGAAATTTTACTATTAGCAGGAAAATGCATATGGGTAGAATTGGGATATTCTGTGAACATGTGTCATGTAACAAGAGGAACATACACTCAACCTTTATAGTACAATATCAAATTTCATAAACCTTCATTTCGTGTACAACTTTTTTTTATTATTTGTAATACGTTATAAAACAAAACCAGGGTTCATAGCGGTCCTTATAAGACCTTAAATTTGAAAATAAATTATAAAAGCCCTTATAGGTGCTTATTTTTTTATTTTTAGTACTTATTTTTTGTTTTTACTGCTTTTTTTTTCCCTGCATCAAAGCCGCAACTAAATAAACAACTTTCTTTTTCTTATCTGGAGGGTCAGATTGTGAATCATACTTCCAGAAATAGCTTTCTCCGCATTAACATAACCTTTGACTTGCGCAAGTAGATACAGGTGAAGTCGTTCTATTGGTCAAAGAGCTGTGACCGGGGTAAAAAAATTCCGGTATAGTTCACATACTTTTCCTCCCACCCACACATCCCACGTGGTCAGTTCAATTTCACGCTGATAAAACGCGCCTAGCACCTAAGCCCTTATATTTGCGTTTATTACAATCGTTATCGAATATGTATGAATATTTATAATATATTTGCAGTAAATGCTGAAATGGGTAAGTGTGTTTTTAACACAGATTGGCTTTCAAAGGAAGAATATTCTGAATGGCTTAAAAAAAGCGAAAATAATCGCAAGGCCATGTGTTCCTGGTGTAAAACTGAAATCAACATAGCAAGTATGGGCGAGTCTGCTTTAAAGTGTCACATGGATCGTAAGTAAACTTTTTTCTATTTAATTATTATTAATTCTTGTGTGAAAATAAAAAATTTAAATCTCCCATGGACCACCGATTTATTAATTTTCATTTTTTGCTTTTGAAAAGCTTTTGTCATACTATTCATTTACTATATTCCCCCCTTCTACCAATTATTTCTGCATTTCATGCGTATCTTCAAAGTTGGGAATTTTGGGCTTACATTTTCAATTTTTTTGCCAATGCATTCGGGTCATAAGGTTCCGGATCCTCCACCCCTTTCTGCGAAAAATCTCGGATATTCAGACCGTTAAATTTCGCAGCAATGGGACTGGTTATAATTTTATTTATTTACTTACCACCCAAGCGAAGCCTGATTCGAGAAATTTAATGCAGTGTGTTCAAAATTACAATGTAAAACATTCCAGACTTGTAAGTCTCATTCTTTTCCTTTATTTAGTTTTTTATTCTCCAAATACCGGCAGCTGTTGATTCCAATTGCGTAATAACACGTGCTGAAGAAATAAGGTGCACGTATTGCACTATAACATTTGTTATATTTTGCAAAGATAATTAGTTTTGATATTCAATCTCGGATTTGTTTATGGGCACTTAAAATAGTTTTACTGTGCTTGCTAAGCGGATTATTCAGTTTCGTTGGGCTATTTTTTTGTTTATAAATATATTTTTACAATCTATATGTTTACGGTTGATAATTGTGCTACAGATCTAGTTTTTTTTTTTTTTTTAATTCAAGAGCAAATTTATCTACTGTATGTTAAATTAAGATGTTTATTATTTATTAAGATGTTTTGCATTCTAAATATTGCGATGCGGCGAAAGATACAGAAATATTCTTAAAAATGATATTTAATGCATATGTCGAAATGTCCAAAGAATTTAGCCGAAAAATCTAAAAAAGGACTACAATCTAATCTCATCTTTTTCCAGTTACGCTCGACAATCCGGAATTTTCAGATATCCCGCAATCGGCTATTTTCGAGCTCGCCGGTTAGCTAAGCTTTTACTGTATAAAGGATGACTGAATGAGGAAATTTCAGAAATATCCCCCCCTTTTTTTACTTAAATTACTTTGCAGTATCTGTTAAAAGAAAACTATCTTATAATGAAAATTTAGAAAATGTTCAAAATTTTGATTTAAGTTAAATTATTTAAATATTAATATGAGTGGAAAAATAAATAAATGTACAATAAGTTCTATATATTTTTAGGTGGCAAGCATAAAAAATTTCTGAAAGGGAAAAATACAGCTATTGGTGGAATAACAAGCCTTTTCCCCAAATCAAATCCTGCTATGTGTCGCACCGTCCAGTTCCAAGAGTGCTTCCCGAAATTCAAATACTTTAGATGATGCTGTAGGAGCTTCAAAAGATGTTTTGGATGCTGAAATTTTGTGGTGTTTGAAAGTGGTGACAAGTCATTTACTCTTACAAATCTAGCAGTGACATGGGCAAACTTTTTTCAATTATGTTCCCTGACAGTGTTATAGCAAGATGCTTTTCTTGTAGTGGGAAGCTTGCTTACCTCTGCCATTTTGGATTAAAACCTTATTTTCAGAGGCTCATGTATGACGAATTTAAGCAGCTATCTCACTTCACATTGTTATTTGACGAGACTTTGAATAAAACAAATCAGAAAAAACAATTAGATTTGCATATCAGATATTGGCATCCTGACCAAAATAAAGTTGTAACTCGATTTTTGACCTCTGTTTTCATGGGACATGCAACAGCTGCTAACATTTCTGAAAGTTTTCAAATGGCAGTTAAAAACTAGATATAAAGAAGCTGCTACGAATAAGTATGGATGGGCCAGTCGTAAATTGGAAGTTTTATGAAACCCTCCAACGTGAATTGAAAAAGGAATATGGCACTGAATGTATATCTATTGGTAGTTGTGGTTGCATGTTTTGAACAATGCTTTCCGTAAAGCAGCATCCGCTACAAGCTGGGATATACCTTCTATTTTAGGAGCACTGTACCATCTATTCAAAAATTCTTCAGCACGTCAAGAAGATTTTTTAACAGCAAGTGTGCATAAGACTTTGCCATTGAAATTTTGTAACCATAGGTGGCTAGAGAATGTACCAGTATGTTTGCGTGCTTTTGAAATTTGGGAAGATATAAAAGGTTATGTCAAGCTAATTGAGAATGGAAAATACACAAACATAACTTGCAAATCATATGAAATAATAAGAGATGCAATTAAAGACAAATTAATGCCTGTAAAATTCCTTTTTTTCATTGTGTGGCTGAATTGGTCAAACCCTTTTTGGAACTTTACCAAAGTGATGAACCACTTGTTCCTTTTTTTGCTTTTGATTTGCACAGCAACTTTTGCAGCATTTCAAAATTATAAAAGAAGAGTACATGTTATAAATCAATTAATCACTAAAATATTTGTGTAACTTTGATTTTTCTGAGAAAGGTATTGTTAATGAAATAAGCAAAATTAGTTTAGGATTTAGGGCTGATAAGCTCTTGCAAGAACTATATGCTAAAAAAGAAATCAGGGATAAAGATTGCCTTTCTGTTAAACATGACTCACAAACCTTTATTTTACAACTACTTGAAAAGCTGATGGAGAAATGTCCAGTTAATTATTCACTGATTCGAAATGCTGTTTCTCTGAATCCGAACTATATGGCGTAAAACAGCACAAAAGCATATGAGAAAATGAAAAGTATATTGATGCATTTTTCCCTGAAAAGTCATACTGCAGAAGAAGAATGCAATAACATTCTTTTGGAATATTCCGATTTCATTGAAAATGTTGTACAGCCAGACCTTACAGAATTTAAAACCTATGATGTGAGAAAAATGAGATTAGATACTTTTTTGCACACATTCATTAATGGAAAATACTTAAAGTTGTGCGAAACATTTAAAATGATCTTTATTCTTTCCCATGGGCAAGCCTCTGTTGAACGAGGATTTAGTATCAATAAAAATATAGAAACATTAAATCGTGGTGAAAATTTGTACATTGCACAGCGCATAGTTTGTGATTATGTGAAACATGTTGGTGGGATACACAATGCGTCAATTACGACAGAGATGAGAGCGGCAGCTTCATCAGCTCATTCACAGTATCAGTTATATTTGGAAAACAGAAGAAAAAAAAAGAAATAATTGAAAATAAAAAAAGAAAAGCAGCAGAATCAACACATGAATTGATTTCTCTTAAAAGAAAAAAGACTCTCTTAGATAAAGAAGTTAAAGTGCTTGAAAATAAAGCAAATGAACTTGCTGAAAAGGCTGAAGTTACGAAAGACTTTCATCTTTTAAATAAATCTAATGAAATGTTAAAAACTATTTGTGAAAAACAAACTCTCTTAAGAGATTTAGATTCAGATATTAATGAAAAGAAAAAATAAAAGTAATATTTTCTAATTATAAGCATAAATCTTTTTTCTTGTTTCTTTTTTTATGTTGTAATATTCTTTATATGAATACAATAAATACAGTTTATTTTATTATTATTAATTTTCCTTAAACTGATATTTCATCGTTAAATCTTGTAATATAATTTAGTTCTGCATAGGATCTTCCCCCCTCTCGTTATAAACTAGTTCTATGAATTGAACTGTTATTTGCAATTAAAAAATAATTCTAATTGTTTCCCATGGTTGAGTAATGCTGATTCTCTCTTTAAATACTGAATTTATCGGATTTCGAATTATGGTTAAATCTCATTTTTATTTTAAGGTTATGCAGTTGTGTATATATGAAATTACACAGGTGCTTATTTTTTTTCTTAAAATGTGCTTGAAAAGTGCTTATAGGTGCTTATTTTTTTAACTAAAATGTGGCTATGAACCCTGAAAACTTATGAATCATGGAATATCTGTGTATTTATAAATTTTATTGTAATATATATAACTGCATGCCTTAATCTTGAAACTGCTATATTAATTGATTTGATTAAACTACACCAAATCACAAGGCACAAACAAAATTGAAATGTTGTAATATTTGTAATAGACTGGCAGTTCCAATAAAACAGATGATTCATTCATTTAAAATTTTAATTCAACTTATCTAAGAAATGAACTATGCTCTTAAGTTTGTGCATAACAATTTTAATAGTCAATCCCTGTCCTTTATCTGATTTCACAATATATCATGTATAGATGATTAATCAGAATTTGTCAACAGTTCATTAAAAAATACACATATAATAAAGTGAGCAATCTTCATATCACACCAAATGAATTTAATGTAACATTTTGACTAACATCTTATTGTGTAGGTACTGATCTGTTTCCAACTCATCAGCTCTTTTCTCTGTATCTTTTTCCCAAAACAGACACTAAATACCTCTTTATCATTGGGCATTACCAATCACTGACTACTTTTTGAAAAGAATGAAAAAAAAAAGAGTATCTGGAAGAAAGCTTAAAACAAACAAAGCAGGGGGGAGGATAGTACATATTTTTACTCAGTTTGAGAATAGTACATAACACTTTAGAAGATATAAATTTTTATTAAGTTTTTAATTTTATTAATCCCTCAAAGATCCATGAAAAGAAAGCTGGAAAAAAAAAGTATGAGGGAAAAAAAAGGTTAAAATAGAAGATGTTAAAATGTCAAATTAAGCACAACAAAACTGACACACATGATAAGTAATGATGCAACTAAGGCTATATACATTACAAAAATATTGTCAGCAGAAGCTATCGTATCACTTCATCGCAAGTACCAACAATTAAAATGTCACTACACAAGTAGCTATGTTTTATTAATTATGCCAAAGCATTCAACTCTCTATAAACTGCATTTTAATTACACACAGTCAATTTACATATGTACTTGTATAATGGAGAGAAAATTTATGCGAGGTCTTCTGAAAATGACCAGCACATTTGAAATTAAATAACGGCACAGAAAACGCTAATAGCATGTTTTCTGAGATGACCACCTCCATAAAAACAAAACTGTTTAGAGTAGTAGGTTATCCTCTTTGGGAGGTTAGCTTGCATATTCTTTGAAAAACATATATTGTTTTAAATGTAATCATGTTTGACCATATCTGTTTTGATAACATAAACTTAATGATAATATTCGACGATGAGAATAATATAACTAAAAAGCATCAGTGCAATTTAATTAATTAAGTGGATGTGTAACAGAAACATACAACTGCATATTTTCACAGTACTTTGATTTAGAAATGCGTGCTTAAAAAAATCTATAATTGTTGACTTTACATATTTGTCATGAAAAACTTCATTTATAAACTGGTCATAATCACTGTTCCTCAAAACTGTCTCACCACTCAATGTCCTTAATAAGCAGCAATAAAAAATTTTCATCATCATTACATTCAAAGCCAATTTTTTCATATGTTGTAATTGGATCTGTTTGAGAAAGTGACTGGTTTTGCCATCAGTAAAATTTATCCTGTTTAAAACAGTTCATTATTATGCTTTCTAAAACATGGTTTCAAGGATATTAGTTTTCCTTATTAATACATTTGCATCCAAATTTTCTTTACCATGAAGAATATTGCTCACCTCATGAAGATCATATGCTTTCATCGCTCTATAAAAATCCCTTCACGACAGAGTTAAAAAATAGATATGTTTTCAACAAGGAGTAAAACTTCAGTATACTTTAGGGAGATATGATGGTACTGTTATCAGGACCAGATAAAGAAATGCATGTATATATCTTGTGTGTACATATATACAAATAATGAAAATTCGAAAAGTCAGGAAACATTTTCTTAAAAGTTCACAAGAACAAAGTTAAAAACTAAAAGACTAAATGCGCAATTGCTGCAGGTTTGTAAAATGTGAAAAGATTTTTTTTTAATGAAAAAAGATTGCCATTATGAATCTCGAATAAAGTCGCACCCTAAGGTAGTACAAGTAATCATTGAAAAAAATGGAAAGCAATTTAAAAATACAAAATATAAAAATGAAAGATATATATTGATCTCCGAAGTTCAATGCTTCAAACAGAGCTTACCAGGGGGTACAAATATATGCACATGCATACATTTCTGAACTGTTCCCGAAAACAGAAGAGTACCGATAGGTTTTACGACTTTCAGTAAAAAAACAGATCATTCAAAATTCTGGATAAGCAAATGAAGAGAAGTTGCTTACCTTTATGATCCGATTCTAGTCCGCCGCTTAAGAAGACTATATTTCAAACTCATCTAAAATTGACACTATTTTGCACGAATCACTTTATTTTACACTTCACACAAAACAGTAACACTATATTGATCATTACAACAACAAAATTACGCTGCTAACCTACTTAACGTCATTGTTCTATACACGTACACTCAACGTTGCCAGTTCTCGAAGACAAACTTCAGAAACTTTCTTTTCTGTACTCGTCAGTCTGGAGACTCGATCCACAAGTGTCTAGACTCCAAACCTCACTTTTGCTCATAGCCCGGTTTCGGAATGAGAGAGGGAAAAAGGGATTTCGTCCAAGCGCTCATGCTCTAAAATCACTTGAAATAGTGCTGTGACAGATTAATTGTGATAGTGGTACTATATTTACTTAGCTTAGTTTTCTTAAAAATAAAGTTGCTAACTAATACATTGTGAAAGATTGTGTGAAAAATTTTCATTTGTAAATTGTGCACAAGTTTCTTTGAATGCAAATATTTTGCATGTTTATATCATCCAATATGAGATAATATGCATTTTGGCTAATTAATTGTTAATTACATTAATTGAAATCTCTATAATGACTAAATAATTGTTAATTACATTAATTGAAATCTCTATAATGACTAAATAATGTCATTATCGGAGTTCAGAGGGAGGAAAATAAAGAGTTTTGATTTTCATTAGCAGCTTTGATTTATGAATGTAAAAAACCCTTCTTTGTATGAGATTGGAACTTTTTCAAAGCTATACAATTTTTTATTTTATTTAGTATTTTTCTTATCTTATGTTTATTGTCTTCTGATCTATTCAACTAATTGACGACTTTGTAAATTGGCAAAAATTATGTGACTAACTTTATGGCTCATAGGTAATGTTCGGTTCTTAAATAATAATATTAAAAAAATTTTTTCAAGAAACAGGAAATTGAATGTGAAAAAAAGAATAACCCATTTGTCTTTTATTCACGTTTTAAGAGCAGGCAGGTACTGTTTTGCAAAATGACGGTTAAATATCAAGCATTTTATTCCATTCTAAAGCACATGTGTGGTATGAGTACATGCAAGCATGGGGTAGCTGCTGTCACTTTTATGAAAATAATAATAATAATAATAAAAAGATTGAAACTGAGTGTAAGTAAGCAGAAGGTTTTTGAAAGTTTTTTTTGGGGGGGGGAGGGGAGCAGAAGGGCATTCATAATAGGTTGTGTTTTAAATTATTTTTCCTCTTCGATTTTGTTTGACACATTTAATATTAACTTTCAAGAATTCTGCAGAAATAAAATTTGATAGTTCTTTTTCTAGAATCCTTCATAATCTTTTTTTGCAATTAAGTGTATTCACATATTCTATTAAAATAAAGATATTCAAACATTTTTCTGTTCGGATGAATTTATCTAATATTCTTCCCTATCCTCAACATCTTTTAACTTTAAATATGTAATTGATTGTATCCCCTCAGAACATTTAGTAAAATTCCATGTAAATAAACCACATGACTGTTCATTACTGCAAAAAAAATTCAAATAAGAGTAGGGAAATTAGTCAGCTGACACATGCATTATATGTATATCAAATAAGAGTAGGGAAATTAGTCAACTGACACATGCATTATATAGTTATGCTATTTTAAGGCATGCACATCTCAGAAGAAAAACAAATGATGTAAAAAGAAAAGAGAATCTTAAAAGAAAAACAAAGTATGTTTATATATTGCTACAGCAGTACCTAAAGTAAGAATTAAGAAATCGATTATGAGAGTTAAATAATTGCACTAAAAATAACCAAAGCAATAAATAGCATATTTGTTATATTATTGGCAAGGATAGAAAAGGCAACAAAAAGGAATGAAATGTTATCATCAAAAATATTTACATGGTAATCTTTCTACTCTTTCTAGCTGTTACATTTCGTTATGCTGCCAGGACATTTATAATCTAAACCTCATAGCATGGTAACACTTGCCATGAGATTTCTAGTTTATCATCTATGATACTTGAGAAATAACATTCTTAGATACATTTATTCACTATACTGTATCTTATATTTATATTTAAATTAAAATTATACATTGCTTTTTAAGTGATTTAATGTAATAATCATACTTCTTGACCAATGATATTTAAGTTGATTGCCCATGAATTGTGCATTAACATCAGTTACATAGTGCTCTGTTTATTTATTATTTTTACACAACTGTGGGAAAAAAATAGCTCATGAAGAATTGGACGGTTGAGATTTATGTTTGCATTTTAATAATATCTAACTGATGTAATCTATATTTAAAAAAATACTTATCTTATATACGGAGCATAAAAGACCTAGGTAATATATTTTATAAAAATTCCAAGTACATTTCTTTAGCTGTGTGCCAAATGTTTTCTTGTTTCAAGAATTTTTCATGTTATCATTTTCAATGTGAAATACTGTTTAGAAATTTATAACTTCTGGAAATCTAATATTATGGGAAAATTCTTATAGCTTCTTCCATTCATATGTCTGCTGCAGTGTGTTTTAATCCGGTTAATGACTGTTTTAATCATGGCATATCAAGAACTTTGACAGCACTTAATGTAATTTTGGTGAAATCGTTTGACAGCACATGTAATATGTAGTTTCCTTCTCAATTTAGGAATGAAAATTGTTCCAAAATAAATGGAACACTTAACACAGGAAAGGATTATTTTCTTTTTCTTTTTAGAGAGACCTACAGCAAATATATTTACATTAAATAGAATTTTTCATTTGTTGCGTAGCTTCCAATATATAAATGTGTATTTGTAACCATTAATATGAATAGACTAAGTGATGCTTTTTATGTGATAAAACCACATTTTTTCATCTGCATAAATGGCTACAGTATAAAAGTATTATCACATATAATAAGATTTTGGAGACAAACTATTTGGTGCAAATGTTTTGGTTTGGCATGATATAAAACAACTGCATTACTATTGTTTTGGTTAATGATGATTATTTCGATACAGATAGCTGACTGGTTGAAAACACATTCTCTGTAACTTCTTGTAGAAGGAGAAAAATCATGTGACAATGCTATAAAACCTGTAGAAAAATTGATTAAAAATGTTAATTATCCTAAATAACTTGTGTGTTGTACTTGTTGTGTAAATAACTTGTCTAACTAAACGTTTAGTGTTTGAAATATCATTCACCTAAACAATAATTAACAAAAGCCCTGAAAAGTAGTTAAGGGAAATGTCTGCTTGTTAGAATGGCATGACATTACAAATCTTCTAAGATAGAATTGACTTATGTTTTTGATACATTTTGCAAAGCCTAGGCATCTAATCAAACGCTTGAGACCTTAACTGTATCAAAGAAGAGTGCATATATAACCAATAAGTAGGGGAATTGAGAATTTGGACCTGAATCTATATTGATGTGAGGTTATAACCTCACATAATGGTCATCATATTTTAGCTATTTCAGAACAGCTTTAACAATCTTTCTCAGCAACAATAATAGACTAAAAGGACTGCACATTTATTGCATCAAAGCTTGTAAATTAGCTCGTGAAATAAACATATTTTCATTCAATAAGCATGTATTTTATAAAAGATTAACATTTTTATGAAAGTGCAAATATGATAACAATGTTTGAAATATCTTTATCAATGAAAATGTGCTTATCTGCTGCTTCGTATGATAACGCCTATATTTCACAACTGTTAGCTTCAGATGCTCAGAGTTGACACTTTTATTACCTAGATAAAAATCCACTGCAAAAAATGGGCTAGGATCCAAGTGGACGGAATGCGAAAAACTGCATTCCATCCATTTGGACCTATTAGTAAACTTGTATGTATAGTTAAACTTCCTACACGAAAACTTAAAACTTTCAAGGGAATTGATGCAGGTAGTGCAACACCAGAGTAAAGTAAGTAAAAAGGTAGTTTTTCCGAATGTATCTCCTAGAAACAGATCTATAAGTGACTATGAGAAAGTTCCAAGAAAATATGCAAATAAGTAAAACATCCTGGGCCAAAGTATCCTTCAAAAATGCAGCCAAAAAAAAAGCACATGATTGAGCTGGTAGTCCAAACGTTTAAAAAAAAGGTTCTCATAAGTACTAATTATTTACAAATATTGCCTGTGTGGTCTCCATGAGAGCTTTTTCTGCATATTACAATATTCTCCACAAATTTTTTTTTATATGTAAAAAATGAAAACTACACCACTTTATACGAATAACATTTTATTTAATATCATAGATCAGTCCATTTATATCAGCTGCATAAAATGTTTTATTTCAAATATAGCAATAAAAATTATAAATTATAGTAAATTACATAAAAATAAAATAAATAACAAAGTATGTAAAGATCATAGTAAGTTACATTAAAATTACAGAAAAAGTACAGAATAGCAGTAAAGGATTTGTGAATTTCTTGGACAGTTTACAATGTGTTTAACCATATAATCAGTTTTATTATTTTTTAATAGCTTAGATATGTTACAATATAATTAATTATGAATTAATTATCTTATGTATCGAAAGGAAAGGTATTGCTATATTCAGTATACGAAAATAGTGTAGATAAATAATATATTGATACAGGATAAACATCTGAATAAACCCCATGCAGCATCTTGGTATGTTATGATGAGATGGTATACTTTACTAAAAGAAAATACAAATATTTATATAACATGTGCAAATCTACAGGAGCATTGCATAATACACCACAAGGAAAACAAGCCTGGAGGAATGAAGAACAAATTGTTACATAAAACAGCTGAGATGTGACATCTAATATTTTTGGTGGCAGTTTTGGATATGTAAAAATAAAGAAAAACGTTTTTAATAACATCAACATTTTAATCATTGGCACATTGATAAACTATTAATAAAAAAGAAATTGTTACTTATTGGTATTAAGAAATGTCTGATTATCTATCCAGCCATAAAAAGAATTCTGTAAAATATTGCCAAAATAGGCCATCCCCATAATATCTGTAAAATATATTTGGCAACGCATACAACTAGAACTTTTAAATTCTCATTTTTTCCTGCGCTTTAAAATCGTAATTCTCTGAGATGTCCACTTGCTACATAACTTTTTTAATTAAAAATGTAGCGTATTTTTTTTTTCTGCATTTCATACAAGAGTCAACAGTTGATTTTGCGTGTCAGGAACATTTGGCCTTCAAAATTTCATTTGTTTCCAAGCGTATTGGCTGATTTTCCGATGCGAAATTACTTGTCCTCATAAAGTGCAGTTTTATTATTTCAGAAACCAAGTTAATATTTTCTGCAGACATTCACAGTAATTACACAGAAATACTATATAAACAACGCTATGGACTAAAATTCCCTATATTCAAAATGCCTTTTCCCTTCCTCATATCCCAGAGAAGGAAAAAACTGGTTATGAGCAAAAGTGAGGTTTGGGGTCTAGTTTGAGGCTCGATCCGTTCCCCAAGAGCGGAGCATGCGCCGTTCGCGACACGAACCCGCCGATGAGTTTCGCCAAATTGAAACTCAGCCATAGTCTGGTTGAATGTTCATGAGCTCTAATCTTTCAGGGGTTCGAATCACTAGTCCACATCTAGTTGTTTTGAGAGATTCATGATTGAGTTCATCTGACTGATCTTTGTTAGTGGCACAAAAATCTGTAGATCCAATAGAAGTTACAGCCTTATCACAAATTTTTTTTATCAGAATGTTTCTCTCTCAAACAGTCTCCTAGATTATCCGTTTGTAAATGGACTTCCAACAGATAAATTCGTTGTATGGGTCGAAGGATTTCGCCATTTTTGGTGAGTAATTTCACTAAATGAACTATACCATCATTTCCTGGGATTAGTGTTATAATTTTTCCTAGAGGCCACTTGATTCTTTTTTCAGGTGTTTCTATTAACACAATGTCTCCAACCAATAGTTTAAGATACTTCTCTGTTTTTAAAGTATGGTTTTTTTAGTTGTCCTAAGTATTCGGTTCTGAATCGTTTTCTTAGATCTTCTCTGACCTGGTATGCATACCTTTTTTGTAAGTATTTGACATCAATAATGTCTAGATCTGAAATACCACTTTCTTTTAGATCACGAAAAAACATTGCAGGTGTCAAAGGTTCCAGTTCCAAGTTCGGAGATATAAGTTAATGGTCTGCAATTTAAGATATTTTCGCAATCACAGAGGATTGTAGAGAGTTCTTCATATTTCAGTGAGGCATTACCTAAAACTTTTCTTAGAATGTTTTTCATCAGGCCAATCATTCTTTCCCAAAATCCACCCCACCAGGGAGAAGCTGGTGGAATGAATTTCCATTTAATTCGGTTGACAATATGATTTTTAATAATTTTATCCCAGTCAATCATTCTTAAAAGTGAATTTGTACCAACAAATTACTACCGTTAGCAATATAGACAATTTCAGGTCTTCCTCGGCGAGCTATAAAACGCCGGAAAGCCAATAAAAAGTTATCTGTTGGCAAACACGTTAAAAGTTCAAGATGAATTGCCCTGTATACAGCACATGCAAATAAAACTATCCACATTTTCGACCCATTTTTTAAAAATAAAGGGCCATCTAAGGGGTCTAGTCAGGACACCGGTCAATGTCGATGTCGGAAAACCGGTCGGTATTCTCTTTCTACTCGACAGCAGACGGTAGAGCGAGTCTGACCCCTTCTAATTCCGTCAGCGGAAAATGAAGTGGAAATTCCGTCCGGAAGTGACGTTTGTTTCATAGCAAACAGTCTCTCTCACTTCTAAATTGCTCGAGGCTCAGGCAAAGAAAGTAGTTTGTTGTCAAAAGTGCTGTTTCGCACGTGCTTCACAGAAAATGGCAGTAGCAAAAAAAACAACTACTAACCAATTCGCGTTAATGGCGACATTTTTCGAAAAATATCCGCAGCTGTTAAGCGGGAAAATTGACAGCACATTTAATAAAGAGAACAGGGAAAAAAAATGGGAAGACTTAATGGATATTTTAAATGCAGAAGGAACTGGCCCTTCCAAAACTGCAGATATGTGGAGGAAAGTAAGTATAATTTTATATATGATTTTTTGCAAGAAATATTTTTAAAGTTTACATGTTTGTAAAATATTTGATAACAGGAACTTTATGTTAAAAATATTTTTTTTTGTCTTAAAAGGTTATTCAGGAATGTCATAAATCAAATAATTGAAGTAAAGCTTCGACTACTCGTGGTTAATATTCCTATTGAATTAGAATCAAAAAAAAATTTAGCAACTGATGATTATATCAGTAATTTTATTTATTCATGAATTATACCAATCACTTTCCTTTCCTGACTGTTGTGTCAGAAATGTTCTAAACCATAATATATTTACATCTTTGCATAGATTCCAAGTCTTTTCAGAGCCCAACTTTTATCTGTATTTACTTCTCCAGAAGGAAATCTTATTGAATTCTCTTGAGACAATAAATTGAAGACAAAATTCAACAGTAGGGAATGAAGTCAGTTTCTGATATTATTAAAAAAGGAACAATCTGAACGTGACTGCATATTTGTGATAGTCAAATTCTCAGTTGTTTGCTATGATTCTAAGATTTTCAGAATGTGTTCTATGAAAAAGGGTTCATTCTTTCCTCTAATTACATTTCATTTAGTCAATGATATAATTGTTCAAACTATTTAGAACATTTGTTTCTTAATATAAAATATGCCTTTCATTTATCTTTATAATTTAATCAACCTAACTGTATTAGCCGCCTGCATGCTGGAATTGACTGGTCAAGCAGAAAGTTGAATCTGAGCACTATGATATACGATGAATTCCATAAACTGCAGATGCTTGGTAATATCTGGCATATATTATTTAATTATCAAAAGAGTTAAAATTAGTATAAAATTTGAAAATTATTAATGAACTTATCTTGTATATTATTTTTAAGCTGTATTTATCAGGTAATCTTATGCCTTTCAATATTAAAAATTTTGTTATTAATATTCAAATAAAAATTACATTGAAAGCTCATTGTAAAGGATTTATCAAAGTCCTAATAAAGTTTCATGTATGCATATTCTTCTTTACAAAATTTGCAGTATTTATGGCCAAACAGAACTTTCAAAACTGGGAATATCACTTTCTATCAGAAAAAGCACTTTCTTTTATATGGTCACTGTAGAATTTACTATTTTTATAGTGATTAGTATCAGTAAATGTCCTAATGAAAATTAAACATAAAAAAAAACCTATAAAAACTATCATACAGCCAGTCTATTAAATTATCAAGCATAGAATTCCAAAAGAGAGTAGCATAATTTTGCAACTATACTCGTATTGAAGGAAAACGATGCACAACAGCTTTAAAAGAGTGAATTTTTGTTAATACAATGTCAGGGTTCATACACATTTCTGCAGATCAAAATTAAGTACTATTAAGGACTTTTAAGGACTATTAAAGAAAAAAATTAAGGACCTATCAGCAAATTAGAACTGCACAAATTCAATTAAAGCCCATGCCTGAACTTCACTTTCGTTACACCAACCTAATAAAAAATAGGATGCACTATTATTAACTAGCTGTAAGGAATACGTTTTATAGTAATTTTTACATTTTTGTGTTGTATCTTGTGACTATATGAAAGGCTCGATGTAGAGATAACTTTTAAAGGTGAGCAATTAGTTACCAATAATTGAATTAGGTAGTTAGATACCCTTAAGTAGCAGATATTATAGATTTACCTGGCCACTACTAAATTTTATTTATTTTTTAAAAATATTTCATGAAAATCACAGTCTAATAACATTTCACAGTTTAAAATACATGTAATTTATGACACTGATTCTTAAACGACACCAGGATAATACATTAAAAGCTACAACACGTTTGTGTTTTGCAGCAACAATACTCAACAAAATATTTATGCGTCTTTTTAATTAGAAGCCCTCCCAGATATTATGGCTAATTTATATTGATTTCCTTCTCTTTAAGCACCTTTTCTAACACTGAGAAATTTGTTTCAATAAGCAAACTAATGTTCTCGTTAGTTTCTGCTTCATCTCCTAACTTGTCAATGTCTTGACATTATACCTATGAGGTTCTATATGATCTGGTAAAAGTTAAATAGTCCAAAACTCTAGATATACATGAAGCAAATTATTGTATTGTCTGAAAGTAACTATAAAGTCAGATAAAAGTTAGAGTAAACCTCTTTATTTAAACAGAACTTAGAATATAAGTGCGTGTTCTTATGCTAGCAGAATGAACTACAGCTCATGGCGATGCAACTAAACAGGAAGAGTCAAATTCAAATTCAAATCGTGGACTAGCACTCAAAGACAACACAATTTAATTTTAATCTAAGCTGGCTCAGTAACTCATAATCGTAACAGATTCAAAAATCGGTAACGATAATGCAAAGCTGAATAATTAATTACAAATTATCACAGCTGGCAGGAACTAATACAGCGTGCGAACAGAAGCCAGAAACACTCTCTGTCTTACAATACAAAAACCTCAGTTTAAATACTATCTAAATG
>KL814882.1:0-20387 GCA_000611955.2 Stegodyphus mimosarum | reverse complement strand
AAAAAGTGAATTATACACCTGTAGAGCATTGTTGATTTAGTGCGAATACTTGTGGATATGAATGCTGAAAACGTACATATATTCTTCGCAATTTCCGAAACTGTGACGTCACGAAACTTGAACGAAAAGAGAAAAGATTATCTTTCAGACGAAAACAAAGCCCACATCGCCGCACAGTGGTATCGCTTGTAATTAACACTCGAGAGGACTGTCGTTCAAACCCAGCGGGATGCATTCTTATACTGATTGTCTTTACAAAAACAGAGTAGACTATGATCGTGCACAATCGAGTAGATCGTGCACAATCGAGCACAATCGAGTGGCAAAACGCAGCAACTCAACGGAACTTGAGCTTGGTGTGCGAATTTGTGCATTATGTAAATAGTGTATGAAACGTCACACGTGTTCATCCGAGACAGATATAAAAGAGATATTTCCTTGTGGTTTTATGTTGAAGTTCATGGTCACGGAGCGATTTTCAAAAAAATGATTATTGTGAAATGGTGAATGCAAGCCCAAGGCGCAATTGCCCTATAAAGTATTCCACAAACGTTTTTAACATAATAGTATTGCTATTCACCGAGCAATCACTAAGGCCTCTCCTTTATTTTTTAAAATTTTAATGATATATACATTTGACATTATTAACTCTTAAATTTAACGTTTTCAGCCTCTCTTGATTGTCTACTTTTAGACTCAGTCGTATGATTAAAAGACTTCTTAAATCATAATTGGCACGTACGGTCATTGATTACATTTGCATTCACTAGAAAAAGTTTATTCTGCTTTTGCAGTGAAACTCATAAAGCATGATATGAGTGCGACTAAAATGATATAAATAAATTGACTTAGGGGTTCACGGAACTAGTAGGTTTTGAGAATAAGTAGTTGAGAGAATAGCTGTTAAGGCATTTTACAATGCAGGCTTTTAAACGCCACATATACGCAAACCGGAAATGACATCAACAAAATTGTGGACCAACCAGAATAAACAATACCACAAAATCATTGATAATTCTGAGCGTTTTCCTCGTTTTATCTCTACGCGTCGATATGCAAACTGTATTCCCTATAAAGACACACCTTACACATTGCAACTCTTCAAAGCATGTTTACTATTCAGGTGCTTTACCATTATTGACTAATTCAGTTCGCTTAGATTTGACCATTATGCACATTTTCGATGCTGAGATTTCATTCTCAGTGTCTGTGTCATATTTCTTGGCTAAGATTTTTATAATATGTACTCCAAATAATAATTCCTATTGCAATCAGGAATTTCCATTTTCTGTCTCCCAACCCATCTGCAAGAAATAAATTAAAAAATTACAAATTTTTACTAATTTTAAATGATGGATAAACTCATTTCACAAGCTATTTATTTCTAATTCCTCTGCCTTTAGCCGTTTGCCTCTCGCATTAGTAGTAAGTGCTTAAAGAGAATAAATTTCTCTTGAATGGTTTTTAATTCTCAGTGTACTATAAAACATCATACTAATTTCAAATATATTTGTTTTTTTAATGTATTCTTAAGCAGGAAATTTGCAACTGAAATTTAGTTCAGCTAACACGACAAAAATCAAAATATGGGGCAGAAAATACTAAATTATTGGGTACTTACGTATTAACGCAACCAGGCCAAAATTCGCATAAATCGCCAAATTTGGTGACCCTATTTATGGCAACCCTATGTGTTATACGTGGTTTTTCGTAAAGAAATTATTTTGCTTACTGGTTAGATTGAATGTCCTGAAATACTTTAACTATGGGTATTTGGGATTTGCTTGCGAGTGAAAAAGATGCTGTTGAATTGTTGCAGGGATATGGAATCATACTGAACGAACGAACTTGTAAAAATTCTTATAAAATGAAACTGTATTTTGGAAAGGAAATCTTCTGGAAATGTAACGTCGAAGAATGCAGTCAACACTTGGGTGTGAGAACCGGAAGTTGGTTTGAATGTAGCCGAATTTCATTTGTGACAGCGGTGCGCTTCATTTATTGTTGGTGTAAAGAGTTAACCTCAATTAAATTTTGTGCAGAAGAGATGGGAATTGCTGATAAAACTGTTATAGATTGGAATAATTACATGCGGGAGCTATGTGCCCTTGAAATGGATGAAAAAGAAAGAAAGCAAATAGGCGGCGAAGGACTTATTGTGGAAATAGACGAAAGTTTATTTGTAAAAAGAAAAAATAACAATGGGCATGTACTACCACGGCAGTGAGTTTTCGGCGGAATTTGCCGAGAAACAAAAGAGACTTTTTTGGTTACTGTACCTAACAGAAGCGCCGTTACCCTCATCGAAAAAATTTGCGAAAACATCAAGGAAGGAAGCATCATTTATTCGGATTGCTGGAAAGGATACAAGACAAGTGAGTTGGAAAATGCTGGATTTCTGCATGGAAGTGTTAATCACAAATATAACTTTGTAGATCCCAACACGGGCGTTCACACACAACATGTAGAGCGCATGTGGGGCTCAGCCAAATGGCGCAACAAAAAACAGAGAGGAACGGCCCGTCATCATCTTGACTCATACCTTATCGAATTTATATGGCGCCAAACTCAAGCTGTTAATGGCGAAGACGGTTTTCAATCAGTGCTAAAAGCAATAGCCAAAAGATTTCCGCCGAAAAAATAATTCTGTAACTTATTCAAATTCGAAACCGGAAGGGTTTAATTGATATTTTATATTTTAAAACAAAATAATATAAAAAACTGTATTAAAAATTATCTGTAATTAATAAATGTACATTTTCTTTCTATTCATACTTTTTTACTCAAACTTACAAATCGCGCCAACCTGGTTGCGATAATACGTAAGTACCAATTATTGATATCATGCAGAGTTCCTTCATGTTAATTAACAAGTTATTTTATGATTTAGATCTTTACTGTCGTTTCTTTCTTCCATTCCTATGACAGAAAATTAATTGGCTCGCATGTATTTAAGATGCAGTTTTAGATTTTAAGACAGAGCGTATTCTGCTTCTCGAGGACGCGTTACAAGATTGCTAGCTCAGATAAGATTTGTAGACTTCGGGCTTGTTTTATAATCACTTACATTCAAACTCCACGTCGGTTAGATTGTAAGTCAACTTCGCGTTAACGTGATCTATGTTGCGTTTTGTTCTTAGCTTATATATTTCAAATTTAACATTCCCTTAATCTCAATTTAAATTATAGCGCCATAAGTGCTGGCTGAGCTGCAAGCACCAGCTGTGCTTTATTTAAACCTTAGTTTAAATTAAAGGTTCTTTTACATATTTCTCAAGTTTCAACTGTTATTTTAGAATTAACGATAATATGTGCAACCTTTACCAAGATTTGGGACACTATTTTATGATTGAAAAACAAATCAAATTATAAGTTTAAAAACATTATGTATGACTAATAAAGTAAAGGTTTAAACACTTTTCGAGAGCTTAGCTGCAGTTGGTTGTTACTAATTTAATTAAAATTACATTATTTAATATTCATAATTCATTACCTCGGTGCTATTATTCACTATTAATGAAAAGCAGTTATTATTTATCATTTCAGTTTCTCTGTCAGATTTATCTTGGGCATTTATCTACGAGTCAAAAATTTAGATTTTTTCTCTTTTACTATTAAAAGAGTATTACAACATATTAAAAAGGTTTTTATCGCAACTTACTACTGCATTTTTTGGTAGTTCATTTTACTTGCTTACAATATTCTTTGAAAGAATGTTTATTCTTAACCGAAATGAAATTTTATTATATAAAGTGTGTATTATTCAGTGAACGGCTATTAGATCTATAAGGACATAAACATTTTTAAATCTTGTTTTTCTAATTAATTATAAATTCTGAATTTATTCTTAGGTAATTAGGAAAAACCCCTTTTTCGTATAAAAGACATTCTTTCATTAAATTCACATATATAGAACAGAACAGAAAATTCTCTTACCAGTACTTAAGCATGCATACCTGTGATTTTATCCACTGGAATATCACAGGAAATACCTTTGTGATTATCATCGCACCTGAAACCACAAAGACTAGTTAATTTGCTGCTTGCAAAGAAATATATCGTGCGTTTAAGCTTCATTTCAACAAAATTGAGGTTTGAGGCTCTTTAAGATGACTAAGACTGATTTATTACGCCGTTAAATAGGAAACCGAGAAGATTGAATTAAAAATACCGTATGGAAGCGATATCATTGTGGTGTCTAATAACAGATAGTGATTTCGAAGGAGTCAAAGACAATGTTAAGGTTAACAACATTTTATTTTTCTTACAGTGGTGTACTGAGGAACATATAGTAGTTGCTGAGAAATTGAGTTCAGCGACACGTTTCGACCTAAAAGATAAAACAAAAGTTCTATTGCTCTTGCATTTGTTCGTGGACATACGCTGTTGGCGGGAATGAATGGGCTGATTTTCTGGCAAAAACTGCCATCATTCGCTAGATCGACTTTTTTTCAATATCACTAAATCCTGTTAAAAGAAAGTCGTTAATGAAAGTGTTGTGGAGTCTTAGAACCATGAATAGATTAATTAAAATAAAGGGAGCTTAAATAAGAGCTTTTCCCTTCCGTCAAAACGAAGTTAACAAGTCATAAATTTTTTTATAAGTTTTAAAAGGACGCTATTCCGTAAGGGTCACGAAATCTTCAAAAGCTATCTGAGCAGATTTAAGATAAGCACAAATAATTTCTCTTAATGCAGCGAGGAACATGTTTAACATCTTCTGTGCTGAAATGTGGAATTTCTTCTGTACTCCAAATTTGGTTGTGGAAGAAATTTTAAAAGTGATGCTTAAAAATAGAAATATTAACTGGCTTCCTGGTTTTCATCAGTTTATATCCGACAAACGTGCCTTTAACTATTTTTGTGTAAATTACTGTAATTTTTCATAAGCTTTTCAAAATTTCAATTTACAGTTTATTTTCCTGTATTTTGTTTCATGTTTACTTCTGTGAGCTCCATTTGGTACTTTGTGGTGCATTATGAATTGCTTGTGTTTTAATTTAAAAAAAACTTTCTTAAGTCTATATATGTTAATTGTTTGTTAAAAAATTTGTTTTAAAAGTTCCTGTTAATGAATGATACATATGTGCATGAAGAAACTGAGAAAACTGGAAGAGCTCATTAGGGCAGAGGATTCGACTCTGCAGACAGTGTCAAGAAACCGTAAGTACAGCGTAAATTCCTGCGACTATGTACAGTGTCTCTTAGAGCAACCTTCGCTTAGCTAGGTAGCTTTTATATGCTTTACTCTATTCACATAAACAAACATTAACGACATTTTTAACATCTAATGACGGTAAGTAAACTAAGTTTTATATGAAAATTAACCTGTTTGGGGTTTACAACACAAAACATTTACACGCAAGAAATTCTGGATATGTGAATAAAAAAAAGAAAATATTCTGTGAAATATATAGTTTACTCACTTGCAAAAAACTCCTTTTCTTGCAGTTTTAACGCATGTCCCGTGTATGCATGGATAAATATCACATGGGTCTGAAAAATAAATGGGACGGAATTTCAGATGCAAGTCATGTTGCATATATTACATTTCATAATGTACTGTTAAAAGTGAGCATAATCTGTAAATCAAGTAAATATTTACGTCGAAAATTAAATCTTCTATTTTCTTAGAAGTTCTTTTTTGGCACAAGTCATTTACATAAATAATACCATAGTTCACTTAACTATATGCTTCAGCTGCTATATTATGAGATAGGTTTCTGTATTACGCAGCACCTTGTTCTTACCAGACTTAGCAAATGCTTAGATCTGTCTTAACAGACGCTTAGATCAGAATGTCAAGGCCAGGCCCGTATCCTTTCTTTTCATAAGGGGCGTATTACTGCACACGGAAGTTGAAACAAAATGTCTATATTAATGAATAGGTATTAGCATTAAGCTTATTCAATATTTAATTCTTAAGCATTTATATGTTAAAATATGAATAAAATTTTAAAATATAAATAATAAATGTTTAAAACTCTCCGTTTTCGGCTGTTCTGTGTATTATAAAATCTATTAACCTGCGAGCTCGCGCGCTGGGTCCAATGGACCCACCCGATTAAAGAAACCTTTCTGAAACACTCCTGTTTTTCCCGAGTGGTTGTGGTTCATTGTAGTCTCCTCCCGGGTCATCTTCTTTCTGTTTGCGAAGTTTTTCGCTGAAAATTTGATTCGAAGTTTTGTTTTGATCGGATTGCGTCTTACAGACCCAGCGCGCCTGTTCGCATTGCTGTAACATAGTTCATTTGTGGTAGAAAGAAAGCTGCAAACATGCATAATTTGTCCTATAAGGATGGCATGTTACGTTTGGAAAAATTATTAGAAGATGTATCAACTGGTGAAGAATCTATTTGATTAACTGATGATGAAAGTGATAATGAATTTATTAGTTCTCGTGATAATGATTCAGAAATCGAGATGGATTCTGAAAACGAAAATGAGAATGGCATTTATTGTTTTATTAAAAAGGACAAAAATACTCAACGATCAAAAGAAAAGCCTGAAGCTCACGCTAGAACATTATTACTAAATAGCCTGGAAACATCGGTAAGTCAAAATATGTACAGACTCCAAATGAATTGTGGGAACTTTTACTAAGTGAACAAATACTGCTGAAAATTGTCACTTATACAAATATTTATATTTCATCTCAGATAACTTTCAAAGAGAGAGATATGCTTGTCATAAAACTCTAATTGAAATTCGTTCTTTTATAGGTCTTTTATAGTTCGTGGTGTTCACAAGTAGTCTCATGTAAATGTGCGTGATCTGTGAGCAACAGACGGAATCAGCTTAGAAATTTTCCAAAAAACTATGTCCTACAAACGTTTTCTTTTTTTTATCAAGATGTTTGCGTTTTGAGGACGTAGGAACTCGCGTCGTCAGGAAACAATCAGGTAAACTTTCACCTATAAGAGAGTTTTTTGAAGATTTTTGTGAATAATTGCCAGAAATATTACACTGTCCCAATTTTAATTACAATTTTAATTTTATAATTTGCATCTTTTTTAAGTTTGATCATGAAATATTGGCATAAATGTAACACATTTACCTGAAGAATAACAGTTTTTTCATCAAAAAACACGAGCCGGGTTTTTTGGACCTAGGGCGCGCTCGTGTAAATGAAAAGAGCTCGCGCGCTCCCGGGTTAATATGCTCAAGTAATTTACATTGGTGATACGTATATCATTTGGTTTAGGAAATAACATGTTAGATCTATCACTACAAAAAATAAAAAGAGAAAAATACTTTTCTAACCCGACAATATTCTTGAATTAAGTATTTCATTTCAAAGTTATAGAAAAGATATGCCTCTTAAATGTTCTATGGAACTTTGATCGAAGTAATAATTGAATGTTAAATTAAATTTGCAAACCTCGGAACTAGCATACTAAAAACCAGCAACAAATGCCTTTAAATCCAATGATAAACAATGAATATTCTCTCCTTGTAGCTTTAGCGCCAGAGTATGCAAAAGCGGGATACCTGTCCAATCCCTCCGAAAGGATTGCGGGGGAAAGGACAGGAAGAGAGACGTTGGCTTTATCCATCGTATTTCGTCGACTCAATGCTGACGCACTCTAGTATGCAAAATCCTTCTACGATGAGGAAGGAGTAAAATGACATAGAAAATGAAAGCGAGCAACTCGTTTCGATTTGAACATCTGGCTTGATTGTCATTTATTCAGTGATTATCAACAAATAAAAAGTAGTTTAATTAAGATTTTATTATGAATAGTGATTTTGTTATGATTTATTTGTCCTCATTTATTGTGATAAGAGTTAAACAAAAAATACTTTTCTATCAGAATCAAGTTTTTAGGCATAGGCCACATGCACTAGAGACTTGATCACTTCCTAAGGTAACTTCCTAGTCTAGGCGTAAAATCAAATCAGAATGTCGCTTTTCTTAGAGCTAGATATTTGCGTATTGCGTTGAACAAGAAATTCATTCTTATCTATCATCAAACTGCGGTAACAGTTGCTCTTAAATAGAGTATGCAAGGAGAAAATATTAAGATAAATGAAATAACTAAAATTTCAAATATTCTTTATTTTAAATTTGAAACTGTATCGTCGGCGTTTCCAGCTGAGGATCCCTTCTGATGATCGATAGTCATGTCCTCAGGTGCTGAAAGCATTTTGTTGTTTTTGAAATCCAAAGAAAAATTGTATTTCTTTAAAAAGTCCAATCTGAGTATGCAAGGATTTGTACTGTCCGCCACATATGTCGTGTCAGTAGGCGGCACTTCCAAGCCTGATCTTCACGTTTAACTTCCCATCTATGTCTATTTTATCACCAGACGCACTCTGGAAAGCAACGCAGGATGGCGTCCAAATGAGATTATCTTTAAATTGTTTTCAAGTGATGGTAACATTAGCTCCTGTGTCAATGATCATGTTTCAAAGAACTCCATCGATATGCCAATTGATGGATAGTCCATTACTGTTGCCACTCACTGCAAAAATCTTGAGCGCTTTAAAACAGGGTTTTTCACTAACGCTCAATCTCCCCTCCGCTTTAAGGTTATTAATTTGATACCTGGGTGGTTGCAGGGGAATGGCCTTATTTTCCATGCTCTGGTGTGTTCTGCAATTCTGTCTTAAAGCAAGTCGTCGGGTTAAAGCTTCTATGTTATTTTTCGTGCCTAGGTATATTCTGCAGTTCTTTCATATGTGCCCTTCAGTACTGCATTTCCAACACTTTAGAGCCAAGCACTGACTTGTCTGGATAAACCATCTAAACGAGTCATCAATTTATATGCTCTACTTTCGACAGTAGAGCTTTCTGTATTTCAGGATCCCGGATGCCGTCGATGAAATACTACAGAATGTCCCTTGGTTCTGTCGCGCACTCCGAAAAGGCGAGGTGAGATAGACTTTCAACATCCGTGGCTCATGGACTGTTTCTATGGGCTTCTGTTGCCGGGATTTTAATTGAAGCCTGCTGCAGTCTTTCAAACATTTCTGACCAAATCGCAGCTCCAATGCACAGGATAGCGCTTTGAAATCTAGCATTTGATTTTCTGGGACAGCCTGAAGGATATTCGCTGCGTCTGCTTTCAGTGAAGCGGCGAAATGACATTCCTTAGCTAGGGAATACCATCCGTTCTCTTCCTCCACTATTTAGAATTGTGTCTGATATACTTGGCAAGAGGTCTTCTCATCATATGTGGATAACTGCAGAGAGGGACGAGCAGACATGGGTAGAAATTTAAAACAACTACTATTGCTCCTTGCCGTCGCTACCAATTTCTTCAAGGTATCAATTTCTTTAGCGACTAGAGAAACCCTCTCAATAATTTGTTGCTCGATTAGTTGTTGAACAGCAGAACCTCTTTCTGTTACTTGTCCTTTTACCGAAGAAACTCTTACTTCATTGTGCCCAACTTCATTTTCAACAGCGTGAATTCTGCCTTCCATAGCTTCGAATTTGTTTTCTATTACGTAGGTAATTTCTCTGTTCCTTTCCTCTTGACCTCCTACAATCTTTTCTTGAACAGCCTTCATTTCATGTTTAATGGATTCCAGAAGCTTTCATTTCATCTTTAACAGATTCCTGAACAGCTTTCATCTCTTCTCAAATAGATGCTGGACCAGCGTCCATCCTTTCTTGACCCGCTTTCACCACTTCTTTAACGAATTCTTGGCCAGCTTTCATCTCTTCTTGGTCCGCTTTCATTTCTTCTTTGAATGCAGCAAATGTAGTTATTAGTTGCCTTAATTGTTCGTCCATCGCTCTCCTTACTGGTATTCAAATCCCATTCCTGATACCAAAAGTGTCGCATGCGTACGGGTTCGAAGCTAGAGTTTGGAATGAGCATAGGCTCGAGCTTGATACTCATAATTTTTGGTCATTTTCGAGTACTCGATACTCGAATCAAAACCCGACGGGCTTTCGACCTCAGTACATACAAAATGTTTTTCGTTCTGCATTTTATTTTTAATTTATTTGTCAACATATTTCTTAAGAATCTAGAAGACATTTTATTGGTGTCATAAAACTGCTCCTTTTTAAGTACATAAAAACTAAAACTTTTGTAATTGTATTACGGATAAGTAAAGTTAAACAATAAAAGGATTATAAATATATACAGTAAAATAATGCTTTTACTTTTAGCAGTACGTTTACCTGAACAGTGTTGAAACTTGTTTTGGTAAAGAGATGAATTTGTTGCCGTTACTGTACATACAGTACAGTACATAGAAATGCAAGGATTTTTAATCTTTACCGATAGAAACAATATACTTTTAATTTTAAGTAGTAACGTGTATGTAATATTTAATAATGATATTCTTAGTATCAGTAAAAATCAAAATTACAAATTGTTGAACATTGAAAATGCCGTGTTTCGCAAAACAAGCATTTATTACAGAGTAATACGCAGAGACAGAAGCAGAAATACAAACAGAGATACAAGCAGAGCATGTTTTAACAAATCATAAACAAATAGAATGGAATTAAATTTCGGAATACGTCGGACCTGACAGAAAGCTAATGCATCGGACGTGACAGAAAGCTATACTTCCTTTTAACCAATAAGAATGCGATTACTAATATCTCAACACAAATTTAGTCCAATATTTTGGTAAAAATGGTTAATATTATTAGAGTTACAGCCGTGAATACACATATATTTCTAATATAAGTAAAAAATTAAGAAAAATTAATTAATTGATATAGAATAGTAATCATACCGAAAAACAAAATTCAACCGTTTGGAGCCATTTCGCCAAGGCAGAACCAAAATTATGAATGCAATAAAAAAATTTTCATTTTAAATGGAAATACGTCAACAATGCGTCGTCATTTAAGCAGCGTTCATAATATTGAAATTGACAATGACAAAGCAGAGGCAAAAACGACAGCTAAAAAACAAAAGCTTTGGATAATTTCGTAATCAAAACATCAATTGAAGAGATTGTTGTAAAAATGGCTGCGTAGATTGGTTTTGGCTGCAGTAGATGGTTTATCAATTCGTCAAATCACTCAGTCAGAGTTTATTCGACAATCATTGGCCTTAAGGGGTATGAAGCTTCCAGCCAACGAAAAATCTGTAATGGCTGTTCTTCACATCCATATGGAAACTGTGAAACAAAAAATCAAAAATGATATTAAAAAGGATATTGCCGAATCAAAGAAATTCTCCATTACCATGGATGAATGGACCAGCATCGGTAACCGGAGATTTCTGAATATAAATCTGCATACTGCCTGCCAAAAAAAAGCATCAATCTTGAACTGGTAAGAATTTTTGGAAGTTGCGATGCAAGAAAAATGCAATAACTCGTAGAAGAGCACCTCAAATCTTTTAGTCTATCATTTAAGCACGATATTGTATCCACTACTGGGGATGGAGCAAATGTTATGATCAAGTTCGGAAAAGAATCACCTGCTTTTTATCAAACATATCTTGCGCATGCCTTGCATTTGGCTGTTACAAAAACTTTTTATAACGAAAAATCAGGGACAGAAGAAAGTATAGACGAAAGTTCAGGAGATACTGATAATTTTGATGATGTTGATAATAGTTTGAGCATTAATGAAACTGAATTACAGAATGAATCATTCACGGAAAACATAAATATTGTGAGACAAGTTGTAATTTTTTTCAAAAATTCTATTGTGCATTCAGATTTGTTCAAGTCTAAATATACAGAAAAATTACAGATAGAGCAACAACGCTCTCTGGATTGTAAAACCAGATGAAATTCACTGCTGAAAATGCTTGAAACATTTCTAAAATTGTATTTCGTTACAAAGGATGTACTCATTGAACTTGGATCTGAACGTCTTTTAACAAATTTTAACCTGGAATTAATAAAATCGATAGTCTTGGCGTTAAAACCAATTGAAGTGGCACTTAACGCTATGGGTGAAAAACAAGCCACTTTACGAATAGCATATATTTCTATCAGCTTTATGCGAGAGAAGTTAACTGAACATCAATCTGAAATAAGTAGTTCTCTTTTTGAAAATATCGATTTTTACTTCAATAGCAGGATCAACAAAAACATCATAGATTTGATAAATTCACTAAACATCTAAATAAAACGCCATCGAAAGCTTCTATAGAAGTAGCAGCTGCTTTGATGAAGAGTTTGTTTCCGTCACCAGGTTCATCAAAAGCAAAAATCAAGTAGTGAAGCAGAAACAACTACCAAAGTTGGTGCTTCTCTTGAAGAACAACTTAGAATACTATTAGAAGCTCCAACCAGCAAACTACCGGAAGGTGACCTCTTTACAAAATTAAGCCAATAATTTACTTCGTCAAAAATTAATCGTGAATTGATTGTAAATGTAAAGCGGTTACTTGAAGCTATTTACAGTATAAAACCAACGTCGATTGATTCTGAGAGGGCATTTTCCGTGGCCAACAATTTTTACACCAAAATTAGGTCGAAGCTATCAGATAAATCACTACATGCACTGGTGTTTTTAAAATATTATTTCATTAATATAAATATATAAATGTGTAAGTAAAGAAAAAGTTTCTTTTAAATTTCTAAAAAATATTATTTTAATTAGAAGTCTTTTGATAATGTAAGTATGTCAAATTCAAATGCTCGAAAGCCCGAAAAAACAATCAAGCTCGAGCTCGAGCTTAACCGAGCTTCAAATCATCGAGCTTTACCAAACCCTATTCGTAGCAGGTTGAATGCACAAGTCTGATGAAAAGTTAATAAAATTTAGTCTTATCACAAGAAGTAAAACAAAATGCTGAAATTTTCCGTCAAAGATATTCGGACATTATAACAATATCATTATAACATTGTAAACTACTAAAACTTTAAATAGAACACAAGCCGAAATCACCGCGAATTCGATACAGTCAACAACAACAAATAAGTAAACAACTGAACTGAGATGTTTCTGTCTGGCTTTTTAAAGCTTTTTAATAATCCACGAGAATATTCTGGTAATTTTTATTTTCTCTGCTTATTTTGTTTCTCTGTTTCTTAAGTTTCTGGAAAGCAAAAGCGTAAAATTACAGCTAACACACACTTACATTTTTCCAATTTAAATATAAATTACGATATATTTATTTATTAAATGCGCGTGTTCCTGTGTTTTTACGTTTTCTGCGTAGCTTTTTCTTAAAACTCGTCATGCGCTCCATTACACGGGGAAATAAAACAATTTTAACAACAATTCTACCAAAAATAGCGAACTAAATACAAAATCGGTAACATTTTTTTAAGTCTTTCGGACTATAAAGCTTTCTTCTTTTAATGCTACAAATTATGTGACCTTTTATTTAATTTTTTAACCATTTTATTTAATGAATAATGAATTTTTTGTCATTTTTAGGATGCAGCCTTTAAGACCTTCAGCTTTGAAAAATGATGAAAATATATAAATTTTCATGAAAAATAGAATTTTAAAGACATTTGAAAAATGTTGAAAGTTTATATATTTTTGCGAAAATACTGATTTTTGAAGACAATGAATATATTGAAAACAGAATGGTGAGAAATCATCGAGGTAATTTTGTAAAACCAGCCTTACAAGAAGTTGTGAATTGGGTAAAAAATTCATGGAACAAAAAAACTGATAGTGATGTTTCCAATGCACTACGAACAGGCTACTTAGACAAGAAGTATTCATTTAACGATACCTATATCGCAAGACATGAGAGATTCGGACCAATGATTCAACAGGAAATTGATTTGGAAGAGAATCAGAATACAATTCAGAATTTTATTTATGACGATGTTCCACAAGAAGATGACATGACTGTAATTGAATAAATTTAAATTTCTGTATTCTGTGTAAAATAAATATTAAATAAAAATATATAAATACACTTTTATTTTTTCCCTCCCCCGAAAATAAGCTCTAGCACGTATTTTGGACCAAAAACGAAAGTAAGACAGTGTCTTATTTTCGGAAAAAGACGGTATTAAATTAGATGAAGTAAATTATGGGTGTGCAAAAAAAGGGCGCAAAGCGTCGCCAACGCGAAAACGATTTGAAGAGGAATTTTTTGGGAAGCGGGTCATTTAAGAATAGCAAAAACTGCATTAAAGAATGGGAGAAGTTTTTGCAGAGTAAAAACTGAGCGAGCGGGTATAAAACCAGCACTTACCTGATCCGTAGCGAGAAGTCTCGTGTAATACCCCTCGGTTACGTTCGACTCAGCATTTTCAGCAAGTTTGGAATAACTTGTATGGCTCGAAAGGCTATTATCATGTCAGTGTGTGTTCTGGAAGTATTAATTTCTTTTAATTATTCTTGTTATGGGCTGCACAAAGCTTATAATCTTTTGAACATCAAATATTTGAGGCAGTTCTTTGAAATCAAACAGATCTAGGTTTGAAGTTCCTTTTAAGACTGAGCTATATGATGCTTTGGTTGCGACTGATTTGAGAAATTCTTTATTTTTTTTTGGGATTTAATTCAGGAAATTCACTGCAGTCTCGTTGTGGGGGGGGGGTTGCTTCTGAATAGGAAGGGTCATTAAGTCTTTTTTCGATAAGCTTCGCAACTGCGATATAAGTTGACCTTATTATCTCCGCAAAAAAAAGGCGTGTTATTTTATCTTCCTTTGTTAATTTGCAGGTATTACTTCTGCGACCTTGGCTACGTTTGACATATCGTTCGATATTAAAGCAGTTGTGTTGTGTATGCCCATATTGCTGGCATCTGTAGGACTGGGCAGGAATTTTCTTACGTTGATCTATTTTTATCAAGGAGGTTAGAATATATGAAGATGGCGTCTCGGCTGTTGCAGTACAAAGGCAGTGAAGCTCGGGGAAGAAAAATAAGCCACGCCAAGTGAGGGCAAGAAAACGATGCCCTTGATAAGCGAAGTGAGGTTAAACGTCAGCTGGTGCAAAATTCTCACTGTGTTTTCTTGTTTTCTATGCGAAGATTTGAGAGGCCTAAAGTACTGAATTGTTACAACGAAATAATTTCTACATTTCCGATTGTATTTCCATGTAAAAGAACGTTTTTGAACATGCATAAAAAAGTAGAATAATCGAAATGTATGTTTGAAAGGCCTTCAAGAAAGAGTTTGAGTATTTTCTTTGTGTAACGTACAGGAAGAAACATATATAGTTCTCAGATTTTCCCTTTTTCATAATAATACTAATAAATGGGATACTCGATTAACTTAGACTTGACATCAAAACGGTAAATATACAAGGAGAGTGGGAGGGGCTAGGTATCCATGCAAAAGAAAAGAGTTTACTTCAAAAGGTGATCATATTATATTACAAATTTTACCTTTCATGTGTATAACTTTATCTTGTTTTGTGCTCAAGTAAATATGTAATAACTGAATTTGATTTCTAGTCACATTTGTTCTGTGAGTTTTAAAAGTAACAATGTAGAATATACATAATTTTTTTATCGTTGCTTATTCAAGTTAAGGTTTTTCAGAACATAAGTACTATTTGTAACACGGAAAATTTGAGAATTTTATGTTTAGAAAAATTAAAATATAATTAATTCAGGGTTTCATTATCATTTTTTTTTTTTGGTTCGGAATACTTTTAATGCTAGCATGCAATTACATTCAGTAGAAATTATTGCAATTACATAATGTAGAAGTAAAATAAATTCTCGCGAAAAGTAAATGAAAAAGAACTCGAAGAATCTGCAGTCTAAGTTATAACTACCAGAAACGAAATTGGGTGTGTTAGCAACAAATTTGGGTGTGGTTAGAGCACGTCAATCCCTAAGCCACGACTACTAAGGGCATGCTTTCCCCCTTTGTTGGCTTCACTTGGACTGAGCGGAGGGCATCTCCATGTCTTCTAACCTCCTTAATTTAATGCTAAAGCTGAAGAGATTGTTGAGTTGGAGTATTTTTTGTGGAACGAGGAAACTTTGCAAAGGAGGAAGAGTATAGTAGAATATGGCTTACTTTAAATTGTCACCATTTACATCAGGAATGTCATATTTTATTTGTATTTAATTTTATATTATTATTTTGCCCTACTTCCTGCATTTTTATTAAAAATTTTGTAATTTTGAACGATATTTAATTTCAGGATATTAACTTGCAAACCGAAGGCTAACTGTAAAAATTAAATCGTTTCGTTTTATCCTAACATCTGTTAGAAATGAGTTAGAAAACGAGTCGAAAATGAGTTGAAAACATGAGTTAGAAATTTATGCTTGATAAATTAGTATATTGGAGACACATTTGTAACAGTTTTTTAAGCCATTACTTAAGAAATTTTAGATTTTTCTAGTTGAATTCGAAAAATTTAAGCAATCTTCTAAATTATCACGCTGCATAGATCTGCACAAATCTTTAGCTATGCTCACAAATGTTTCATATTTAAAAAATATGAATAACTAAGTCTAATAAAATAAGAGCATCTCCTTTTTCAAAAAGTAATGCATTAATGATACGTATAAAGCAATCAGGAAAAAGAAATATCCTGCTTATTATTTTTTTAATTTACAAATTGTCAAAGTATTCATAATCGAATTTGAATAAAAAAAATCAAAACTTGGTACGCACAAACCAGTGCGTCTTATAATGGGCGAGGCTTAGAAATAAGGACTCGATAAAATCTGATGTTATAGTTCTTTTTTGAGAAATACAGAGCTTGAAGATTTAGATTTTGCAAACATTTGAGCACTCTGTTATGGAAAAGAATGAAAATTCCTTTAATTAAAAAATATATAAGAGTTTAGTTCTTTCAACGCTAAGCTTTTTGTAACATGTAATGGCAGAGGCGTGGTCAGAAAAAAATGTCGCCGGAAGACGTTTGTGAATGCAAGACTTTTAATACCATCCAAAGAGGTGAGAAGGAGTACCTCCACCATGCTTGTAATAACTTTTTAATTTAATAATGTAACGTATTCGTTGACTTTATTCGTAAGAAATAAGATTAAAATACATGAGATAAAAAATGGTATTTAGAAACTGTTGCGATTTATTTTTAAATTTTGAATATCGCTGATACAGGAAACTAGGTGCATGGTAAACTGCATCGTCTCCCTTTTTGTTGGTTCTAGTGTTAATACCTAGTCAAATATTTATAAGGATTTTTGCATAATTCTATCGCTAAAAAGGAGAATCAGCTTAAAAACCTAATTGAGATTAAAGATATTTATTATGTCATTTAAGATGCAGAATGAAAATATTGAAGTTTCAAGCGAAGGAAAGGTAGAAGTAATTTTAAAAATGACAAAGAAGGAAAAAAAAATAATATTTCGTTTTAATGCTATTAGAAAAAAGTCAATTTAATTTATTGTCATTATTTTAGCAATATCATTACAGCCTATTATGTAATACAAAAAAAAATATCCCAATAATAGTAAAGCATATTTAGACATAGCTTACAGAAAAGCTTTCAATAGCAAAGCACATTTAGCTAAGAAAGGACACGCGGCTTAGAAAGAGTCAACTACAGTCGCCTTACACTTTACACCGAATTTCAAAACACAGCAATATGAAAATTCATGTATAACCTGAAAAATTTTGAATAATAAAACTAATTTTTTGCAAGTTTTGCCTAAAAATACGTCATCTTTAAGATGAAGTTAAAAATTTTACTGTTTATAATACAATTTTTTTTGAAAAAATTTATAAAATAATTTTAAAATAGAAATTTAGAAAATAAATCATAAAAATTGTAAAAATATGCGAATTATATTTTAATGAAACATAAATTTCGAATTCTGGAAAAAGAAATCTAGTAAGTTTTAAAAAAAATATGCTCATAAATATATATCAAATTTAATAAACATTGAGGAGCTAAAATTTTGAGAGCTAATTTTTCAAGAACTACTCTTACGATTTTCACAAATTTCGGCAGTTTGGCATAATTTGAGGCATAGAATCGAAATGTGAAAAAAAAATTGGAACGTCATTTCAGAAAAAGGGCTTATTTTGTGTCGAAACTCTTAAATTACAACAATGCTATGTGTAAATAAATCTAAGGCATATCCTGTCACGCTTTCGTGACATGAAAAACGCCTGTTGAATTTCGTTAAAAGTTCATTTTCTGATCAACTCAGTGGTGTATATATCGCAAAACGCAACGTTACTAGTTGCTAAGAATCAATCGGCCCAGGGAAAGGGGATATAAAAGTAGCCCTCTTTTTTTTTCTCATTATACATCCATACCCCATAGCAACAATAAGAACACTCGTAGCTCTATCTATCGACGTATTTAAGAACTATTTTCTTCTCCAAACAAATTTCCATTACCTCGGAATTGTTCTGGCAAAACATCATCATTCCTACCTTTAGTTTTAAAGTTAGAGCGTTTTGAAATTGCAACTTTAATCATAATCATCCTTTATATTACTTCAAACAGTGTTTTCATTCAATTTTCTTATCCGAATGAAATTTTGGGAAAAAAATTTTAAGCGTTCGCAAGATGCATGAGAAAAGCATGCGTAAGCATATAAAAAACGTTTATTTGTTCCATTAGGCTAATTTGTATTTGAACTGAATATTCGCTTTTACGCACTTTTTATTACATTGTTTTTGTTAATATACAAAAAACAAATTCGAAGTATAATAAATTAATATCCACCAATTGTTACACACAGTCTAATTTGGATAATATTTCAAATGTGTAGTCGTTGCAGAAAAAAAATAAATGTTAGTTAAGATTTAAATGAAAGACTGCGCACTTTTCTCAAAATGCGTAGTCTTAGTGAGGTAATGAAGTGAAACAGATAATTCCGGATTGCAAAGACAGCGCTCTCAGTATGTGGTGTGTTAAACGGAGCGACTAAACTTAAACCGAAGTACTGTGGCGCTTCGTTTAGGCACATGGCTAACCATAATGTTTCCTGTTTAACTTTTTTCATGCCTCTAGGGGACTATGGCGTCAACTATTAGAGATTTTACATGTAATACGGCATGTTGCTCTAATGCCATTGGCAGTATTTTAGAAATAAACGCTATTGCGCAACTCGGAATCATAATATTTCGGTTTCAACTTTTTTCGTGCCTCTAGGGGACTATGGCATCAACTATTAGAGATTTTACACGTAATATGGCCTAATGCCGTTGCCGGTATTTTAGAAGTAAACGCTGTTGCGCAACTCGGAAAAAATCAAGTTGAACAAACATGCGGCCATAAGCCCAGAAGTATGGCATATCAAATTTCTTTGGTGGCTAAGGAATAGAAGAATAACTGCCGAGCCGGCCAAAAAAGTTTTGAAATGAGCTGCCTTGGAAGCAAGGCCTGTCAGACAGGACAAAACTCCGTTTCCCAGTTTCAAGTGCGTTTCGTGAAATTCATCACCAGGTGGCGCTCGTGAACCGTTATGCATTCAACATTTGTAACGGCACTCCTTAATTAAAAAAGTGATGGGTTTTCGGAACTTTGTGAAGAGAATCATATTGAACATTATAAACGAAAATACCGCAGAAAGAATCATTACTTATACTGACTGTATAGGAATTATATAAGTAGGATAAACTGCGGCGACTTTGAATATTTTGTTGTCAACCACAATTTTGTGGACCCCGAAACTGGGTGTCAGCGACTTAAACAAACAAGAGAGTGGCTGTGGGTCAGGGCTAAGTAGCGTAATAAACGCTATCGATTCTTAGCAGTCCGAGTTTATGTAAACTGCGGAAAAAAAAGGGGGATAGTTCTATTTCTCCCCTTCTACTAGGCCGATGGACAATATCTAACTTGCGTTTTTCCTGTCTCGAAAGCGCAACTTAGGATATGTATTACATTTATATATAGCATTTTTTAAATATAGGTATTTTGACAAAAAATCGGAATTTTTCTAAAATGGCATGCCCATTTTTTTTCCATAGTTCGATTATACGACTGAAATTATTCCCATACGCCAAGGTTTCTAAAATTCGCTGTAGTACGCAGTTCTTAAAAATTATCTCTCAAAATTTTATCTCCTCTGTTTTAATTGCATTTGATAAATATTTTTTAAATCCGTCTTTGTTTTATTAAACTTACTTGATTCCTTCTTCCAGAATTCGAAATTTAGCCTTAATCCAAATATAATTCGCACATGTTTTATGATTTATTTTTTAATTTTTATTAAAAAAAATTTTATAGCCTATAAAATTTTTAACATCATCTTAAAGAAGATATATTTCTAGGCTCACCTGCCAGAAAGAGTTTTTATACAAAATTTCCTAAAATTGTTACGTTAATTTACATTATGGAGCGTTCTGTTTGACATATACTTTATAAGCGATAATAAAGCCAAATGTGGTTCACGTACTTTGTCAAAATTATGAAATTATGAAAGATGAGCTTTTTTCAGCTCTTGTACAATGAAAAATAAAGGAAAATAAGTTGGTATAAATTAAGAAGTCCGCAAAGTAAATTCTTGGGTTGGGCGCAAACTGAAAAATATGCGACAAGATAAATTTTTAAATTTCTCAAGAAAAATTACAAAATTTTAAATCTAGGCATAA
>KK115268.1:424299-454154 GCA_000611955.2 Stegodyphus mimosarum | reverse complement strand
CAATAATAATCAAAAGAATTAAGTTTCAAGGTACATGTTTTTAAGTACTTAAGCAAAATCAAAATCTGTTTTGAAATAATTTTACTTTTCCCAATATAGCACACTATTTACATTTCCATTGAACAATTCTTAATGCAATATATAACACTTTACATATTTATAGACAATTCTGTTATACTTAATAAACACAGATGATATAAAGTGTGGTTACTATAAAATTAAATACAGAATTTAAGTATGCAAAATAAGTTTGCATTTATCACCACTAAAATAAGATAGACCTTTAGAGGCAGATAGTAAATTTGTAAGCTAAGAATTTGTTAAACATGCTAAAAATTTCTGCTTTCAAATTTCTCTCAAAATCATTGGCTGTAAAATGAATGGAACAAATATGTGCAGCATTTGGATTCCATTTCCCAGCTCGCCTACAGCGTTGAATCCAAATACTTCTTACTTCTTGATTTGAAGGAAATTTATGATATGTTATATCCTTAGTATCTGGACTACATTTTGTTTTTATGTAACTATTATTGCATACAGCTACAGTACATCATGTTCCAGGCATTTTTAATCACACCTTTAAACCAACAACGCGCAAATACAGCAGAACAGCGTCGGCGGGAAGGAATTTGGGTCTACGAGTGACGTGTTCGTGACGTCATAGAGCATGCGCAGTAGCTATCGCTTTAAAAATGCGCCAACCTTATAAGAAAGTATTTTACTGATCTTGCGTGTGCCGTAATTTGCGGAAAGCTTTGCATGAAAGCCATATGAATCGTATAATAATGATTTGAAAATTAATTGTTCCTATAATATTTTGCCATGTATCGATCGCTATAGAATATCAGCATTTTGGCAGGTACATATTGTTCCAGATACCTCAACTGTGTGCTTCATTCATATTGTTTTTATTCCTCGGTTCAGACGTGGGTGCGTTTTTATTCCTCGGTTCAGGCTCAACACGAAGTTTCGCATTTTACGGGCTCCCGCGTTTTATCGCAATCCCAGGATAACAAAATTTTCGATTTTCGAGTCCTTGGATCTTCGAACACTTGTAAAAATTGCTATATCTTCTACCGGGTTGAGATAATCGTGATGTTATGGCATAATAAATAAATAAATAAAAAAAAATAAAAAAACATGGGAGAATACAATACAGAACCGAAGAAAGTGCGCAAAAGAAAAGCCAGTACTGAAAAAAAAAAGACGTGTCAAAAGAAAAGTAACTAAAAATTTGAAGGAGAAATAGTAAACTATGGAGGTATGTGACATATGAGACATTAAGTATATAAGATTAAGTAGTGTGTCTCAAGACCGCTAATGGTCTTTTTCTATTAGTATTTGCTTCATAATCATAACTTAACATGGGTATTGTATCATTCCTAACATTTGGGATATTTTTAAAGAACTTTTCGGCCAATTTGGCAATTAAGACGTGAATTTCTGGAATTTTAAGCTCGCGGTGAATGTCCGAATTACGAATAAACCATCGGCAATTCACTGCTTGCCTGAGAATAATATTTTGGACAACTTGGATCCTTTGGGTGTTAGTATAAGAGGCGTAACCCCAGACAGGACAGGCGTAGGTGAGTATGGGCCGCAAAAGGGTTGTATAAATGAGTATCTTGTTATCGGTAGAAAGTACACTATTCCGAGCAATTAATGGGGATAGTGTACGTTTACGATCTCGGAATTTAGCTAATAACTGTGTAATGTGTGGGGACCAAGTGAGAGTTTTATCTAAAACAACGCCAAGGTAACGGGCCTGCTTAGTCCACGGGATAGGTATGCCATTCATAAGTATGTGTAGATCTTCATCGTAGATTCTCTTTCTGGTGAATAGCACCGCTTCGGATTTCTCTACGTTAATGGCTATCTTCCATTTGAGTAACCAGGACTCAAGTGTATGGATGTGGTCTTGTAGTGATTGTATGACTGAGCCATGAGATGCGCTTTTGGAGAGAATTGCCGTGTCATCGGCATATAGAGCCAGGGTGGTGTGTGGTGATTGTGGGATATCGTTCGTATATATGTTATAGAGTATGGGCCCAAGGAGAGACCCCTGTGGGACTCCTGCCTTGATGACCCTTGGTTTAGAGAGTGATTTGTTTATACGAACGACGAAGTGTCTTTCCTTTAAATAGGAATGTATGGTTGTGGTGAGGTACTCTGGGAAACCCAGAGTGATGAACTTGTATATGAGGCCCTCAAGCCAGACTCGGTCAAAGGCTTTGGCTACATCCAGAAATATGGCACCGGTAACCTGTTTGTCTTGCAGACCTTGTGAGATGAACTCAGTCACCCGGTAGAGCTGGTGAACCGTTGAGTGTTTCCTCCGGAAACCATACTGTACAGGGATTAGTAGCTTGTGCTCTTCAGCATGATGTAAGATTCTTTTTAGCAAAATAAATTCTGCTACTTTACTGACACTTGAAAGAAGACTGATTGGCCTGTACGAGGATGGCTCCGAAGGAGTTTTCCCAGGCTTGAGAATCGGCGAGATAACAGCGTTCTTCCAGGTCGTAGGAAAGTGTCCAAGACGAAGAATAGCGTTGATGATATTGACTAGCTTGAGTAACATGAGGATTCCCATGTTCTTGAGCATTTTGTTGGTAACGTTGTCCAATCCGGAGCTCTTTTTCACTTGTAGCTTTTCGATGTAGCCGTATACCTCGGACGGCCTGACAAGAGGAATGTTGTTTGTGTGTGGGTTTGTTGTGAACTGTGTTAGTGTACTTGCAACTAAGTGATCTGTTGGAGTGTGGGAGATGTTGTTTGTGCAGAACTGAGAAGCATAGTGATCGGCTAGCGACTCAGCTTTCTCAGTGTCGGTGTAGGCAATTCCTTGTTGGCCTTTTAAGGGCGGAATAATAGTGTGGCATCTCTTTAATTTGGATGTAGCCTTCCAGACTGCCGAATTATCAGCAGAGAGGGAGGTAAGATAGGTGGCCCAGTCGTGTTGTGTACGTTGGCGTGTAAGAGCCCTGACTTGATGATTTAGCTGGTTGAGGAGCGTTTTATCTGGAGGGTAGCGATATCGCTGCCACTGTTTCCTGAGATTATTTCTTTGCTGAATAAGCTTCCTGGTGGCAGTATCTGTGGCTTTCTTGCGTTGACGGAGAGTGGTGCTATTTGCACGTAAAGCATCGTCTAGATCACTTGCAAAGTCTTCAGCCAACGCATCTAACTCTTCACCCGTGTGTACCGTTGGAATATGTAGTGAGGTGTTGTTTAAGGCTTTGGCATATCCTGCCCAGTTTGTGATAAAGGCCTTGGTGTGTGGTGTGCTACATACAGAAGTCTCCATATCAATCCAGACCGGATTATGGTCTGAAGAGAGCTCGTCAAGAGTTTCAATGTGGTTGTAAGAGCAGCCTTTAAGCAGAAAGAAGTCCAGCACGTTGGCAGATCTGTCGTTGTAGCGTGTTGGGGTTTGTGGAGCTGCAATGGTAATTCCAGCCTCTTGGACGAATTTAAGAATTACTGTGCCTAGGTAAGAGTTATTGTTGCAGTTCCACGCGCGGTGGTGTGCATTAAGGTCTCCGCCTATTATGACTTTGTTGTTGAGTTTAAAGAGGAGCTCAAAGTCTTGAGTAATATTCCTCTGTGATCTTTTGTTACTAGGAATATAAGCAGAGACAATGGTGAGTGGTTGTGAGGTGAGTGTAGTGACTGTGACGGCTAGGGCCTCTACGGCTAAAAGCTGTGGTATTGTAGTTTGGTAATGGGTGAGAGAGCGCTTGATTAGGATAATAATACCCCCTCCGGGGCTCTGCGTTGTTCTCTCTCGATCACAACGATACTGCTGGTAGTTGGCAATACAGAGGGTAAAAAGTGGACTAAGCTTGTGTTCCTGTAGGAGAATAACATCGGGACAATACTCATTTATAAAAATACGAAATTCATCAATTTTTGGGTATAACCCGTTTGCATTCCATGTTACAATTTTTAGGCCAAAGTCCATAATTAAGTGCTATTATTGAGCCCGTGAATTTGTTCCAAAATTAAATGCAAAATTTGAATCTTATCAAGTATATTATCACACTTTTTGAGCTCAGCTAACTTACTTTTATAAATATTAATAATACTACTAATACTGCAGCCTAGTGCTGCTTCTACTTCCTTCATAACATTTAATAAGTCAAATAGATCTGTGAGATTACTGGTGCTATTACTTGTTTTATCAGCCTTAGGGGCTTTAAGTTGTTTACTAGATTCAATATTCATTTGTTTATTAGTCACAGCAGCCACAGTGGCTTTGGGGATAGACGCTTCGGTGGACAGAATTTTGTTTTGTCTATTTGCTGAATTGACAGCTTGTGCAAAACTAATACCTGGCTTTAAAGCCGATGTTTTTTGAGGTGCTTTCTTGTATGTGGGAAATTTTGGGCACCCACGATATGACGCGACATGTGGCCCAAGGCAGTTCGCGCACTTGGGTGTTTCTATGCGGCCCACATGGTCACGGCCATCAATTCATTATTCTGTAGTTGTGAATGACAATCATGAAATGCCCGTATTTCTAAAAAAAAAAAAAGAATATTAGGCAATTATATACTCACACATCCCACATAAAGTTGCAAATTTTAATGAAATTAGACTGTTCTATGTAAAGTGGCTAATCTTCAAACCAAAGAGTTAAATTCAAAATTCACCATAATAATTTATATAATTAATTAATTACTGCAAACCACTTCTAATGATAAAAATGAGACTTCCGCATTCTGTATTCTGAGACTTTGCAAGACCAGATGAATCTTTTACTTTGTCCTAAAATAATTTTAGGTACAATCTTTATGTATTAGTATTAGCATGCTAGTTAAATGCTATACCACACATTCATATAAATTTTGAAGTGATAGTAGGATAATGATAACAATGAGAGCATTATAAAATTTGTGCGAGACCAGATGAATCTTTTACTTTGTCTTAAAAATAGTTTTAGGTACAATCTTGACATTAGCATGCTTGTTAAATGCTATATCACCACATGCATATAAATTTTTAAGGGATAGTGGTAGTATTATTATGCCTCATCCTTCAACTTCCTTCCTTCGAAAAAAAAAATTGTAGCAATTTAGTATTGTCACCGTGTAATGAAACTATTGTTGAGAATTTTTTAAAATACCTAAAAAATTATTTTACTTTACTTGAGGATCGAAAAAGGAAAGTGATTCTTTGAGTGGATGAAATTCATGTTCAGCCATATTTTGATTATAAAGGAGGCTCTGTAGTTAGGGCTGTATTTGATTCTTCCAGTCTAGCAATGAGTGCTTTTGCTTTCATGGTATCTAGTTTGAAATCTTCATTCAAAGAAGTAGTGCATATTATGCCTGTTAACACCATAAATTTTGAAACATTACATTATGTAATTAAAAAAGTAATTTGACGTCTAGAAAATATGGGAATTATTGTTACTTGTGTTGTTACAGACAACAATGCAATAAATACAAAAGCCATGAGTTTGTTTTCAAATCTACCACGTAATTCATTTGTTTACAAAAATCCAATGAATGAGAATAAGGCTGTTTTCTCTGTAATAGATACAGTTCATTTACTTAAAAACATAAGGAATAATTGGCTGAACCATAAAAACCCTGATACATGTATGTATTTTCCAAATATTGAAGATCTTTCAAAGAAGCTCTTCAAAACTGCTTTGTTCATGTCTGTGAGAAAACTGCGTGAAATTGAAAATGACCAGTTGATTACATTTTCTAATGGTTTAACTTTAAAAAGTTTTTCACTGTCTATTTTAGAGAAACAAACAATTAACCATTGAAAGTCTGAGCCCATTGCATGAAATAACACACTATTCAGATACATCCGAGTTTATATCCATAATATGCAAATGGTGAAATATCATGAATGTTAAAAGTACGCTTAAACGTATACATAAAAACAGTGAATTTATGAATCCATTAGCAGCAGATGATTCTGATCCAAAAGATATTTTTCTCAGTTTCTTAACTGGTTAGATGCATGGGATTCAATGAAATGTTCAACAGGCATGCTTACAAAAGAAACTTCTCTCAAGTACTCTAATGGTATATTGGAGTTGACTAGATACTGTGTTGAAGAGCTTCAAATGAATACTTCCAGTAAAAATTCAGATTGATTCTCTTGAAGCCCAATTTGGTAAATACAGACAACTTTCTGGTTCTCTATCATATTTCAAGGATACAGTTATTAGAATGTGAAAAACATTAAGAATACAATCAAGTATTAACTTAAAATTGATTGTTAAAAACACTGGTGTCCCTTTAACATCATTAGAATATGATGATAATCTTCATGATAGTGTAGAATTGGAAAATTTATTATATTACCCATAGTAGGGTCGGTGTTGATTAGGATTCCCATCACATGTTTTTATTATTTTTAATCAAGATCTTTGCCTGTATATGTGTGATGATTTTTTATGTAGAGTTCATTCGATTTTGGGTAAAATTAGACAGCCGGAAGTGGTGTTTAATAAAATAATGATAGTGTTTAATATACATAATAGTGTTTGATAAAAAAAACTGTATTAAAATATAAGTTACATCTTGCTTTATCATCAGCAACTAATAATAAATTTTATTTCACATATAAAAAATGTACTCAAATATGTTTTGCTTTACCACTTACCAACACTTTAGTGAATTTTGTGGCATGGGCTATACATTCACACAATTCTGAGTGTATTAACTTTCTTTAGCATATAGTCACTTTTATCCAAACTGCATGTGCAGGCTGCATTTTTTTTTCATATATTACTTCTAGCTTTAAATTATATTGAAAACATGTTCTGTATGTTTTCATACAGAAATTATATATTCTGTATGAAAACAAATAGGCAAAATAATGCATAAAACAATTTAATGAAATTATGCAATAAAATGGCCATCATTTCTAGCCTTAGGAGTGTTTATTGTGAAATACGCAAGTGCCTGCCATTAGATGATATATATGTGCGTGTTTCTGTAAGATAAAAACTATATAAATCAGAATTAACGCCATAACTCTCCCTCTCTATTCTAAAAATCGTAACTTTTCTGGACTGTGTCGTTTCTAGATCAGTCGATCTTGTATGGTTTGTGTAACACTGATGACGTAACTAATTTGGAACCTAAACTGACAATTATAAGAACTGAAACTTTTCTAACCTAAATCAAAACCTCCTTGGTGAGAAGCTCCATACTGGATAATTCCGTACTTTTAGCTTCAGCTCTCCTACACTGAAGATGCTACTTTGTTCCATTTGCTTTGTCATGCTGCTAACTATGCTGTTATCTATATAAAATTGTGGGCTGCATATTGTGCTCAGGATCACGTGTGATGAAATAGATGTTTTTGATAATTAATTTGTATCTACCAATAAAAGTTATATTAAATTCAGCCATGTCTGTGTACAAGTCTTTCCTTTGTTGCAGCTTAACCCAGCTTAGCTGTGCTACTTTGGTAGACGGTTGCACGGCTTTTTGGCGATATACATTGGCGAATGATACGACTTAAACCCATTCCTGGATAAGTTATTTATGGTAACCGATACTTTGTTGTCATTTTATTTTAAAAATAATGCATTTTATTATGCATAAATTCCGTGTTTTAAATATTATATATGGCTTCTAAATGTTAAAAATCAATTTAATTTTCCATTTTTATTTAAAATAAAAATTTTATTGTTTATGATATTTTATGTTGTGGATGATGTAATGAATAACATCACCTTACTTTAAAAGTAATTGGTTTTAATGCTATAAATTTAATGTTTTGAACATTATTTATGGCTGTTAAATATTAAAATACAATTTAATTTTGAATTTTTTTGAAAAATGATTTTATTACGTATGATTATTTAAATAATTTTAATTCTACGGGTGATGTAATCAGCTTCCCGATTGGTTGCAGAATATTTATGCATTAGGTAATTGCTAAATTGTGTATTCCATCCTATGAAAAAAATGAAAAAAAAATAACGAGTGATACGATAAAAAATTGCTGAGATATTTATTGCCACATATGTTTTAAGTTAAATAATTATATCCTATAAAACTTATTTTAAAGTATTTGAATTTAAGTAATATCTTAGTTCTTATAAACGTTGGTATGATGTTTTTAATTCAATATTCAATTTAAGTAATATTTTAATTCAATTAAACATTGACGCAATGTTTTTATAGCGGTGTTTTTATTCTACTGCTATGCTATATGAAAGTAATAATTTAACTTTACTTTAGTATTTTATACTCATAGTTAATGTATTTATTTACATTTGCCTGCCATCTTAAAAAAAGGCAATTTCAACAAAAAATTAATCCATTATTTTTAACGAGATTTTTTTTTTTTTAAAGTTTTGAATACTTTACTATGCTTAAAATACATAAAATCAGCATTTTTCAAGATGGCTGACAATTATTAAAACCGCACCAACGTAAATCGCTAAAAGTCCATTCAACTATCTACCAAGGTAGTACCGCAGCTTACTCCAAGTCATCTTATTATAGATATATGGGTCGTTCTCCAAAAATAGGGCATTTTTAGATGTCAATTTTTAAAATTTATTTTTATTAAAAAATTTTTTTTCATAATCCCTATGTGGTTCTTAATACATTCCAGCTTATGGTCAAGCTCGCTGACAAATATTTTTCATGGAAAACATTATTTACATTTTCACTGCACACAACAGAATATTTTCAAAATTTAGGATTGAAATATGAAACTAAGCATCTTTTAACATCACTTTCAGTGTAACCAAATGTCTTAACTAAAATTCACATTGTAAAGTTTAACAAATAAATACTACAACACAAAATAGATATTTAATTAGAAAATGGACACTGGCAAAAAAAAAAAAAATCTTTTTAAAACAGTTTACTCCAAATTAGGAAAACATTTAAAATCTAAATCTTTAAAGAAATATGTATGTCGTTGGGTAAGCACAGGTTCATTTAACACTTGTTTTATATCTCTAGAGTAAACCCAAGATAAGTCTTTCTGAGATGGGAATGAAAAGGTATTGTCTGCATTTTTAGACATGAAGTCACCATGATACATTTTGCTTCCACCCTGTTGACAGTCATCTTCTTCTAAAATCATCCCTACGGAGTGATGTGTTTTTTTCCGGCCCATGAATTCTGCAACGATATATGTATTTATTAAGCTCACTTCTGTCGAAGGTATTTTCATTGTACTACATTCATCCATTTTCGGAATTTTGATAGGAATTTCATCATCTGTGTCAGAATGGACATCACTCACTTTCAGTCTCTTAAAAGAGGATTTAGGCTGATTTAAGTTGGAACATCAAGGTTGATCAGGAGATACCAATAGGATGCCTTCATCATATCTGTGTGAACAAATATCAGTTGGCATACACTGAAAACAGCTTAATCTTCTGAAACACAGAACATTAGGTTCTGCTCTGGCCCATAAAACTTGGTGCACTTTCATTGTACCTATAAATTTTTCTACTTCTTCTTTTAGACTTTCACAAAGTGTACTGAATTCACATTCTTTTATGGGTATTATTTCAGTACTTTTAATATTTTTCTGTAGTTCAGAGACAAGTTGATTGAAGCATGAAATGTCTTTTCCCCTGGCCACTAGTACATCAGCAGTACGCTTCAAAGTCCCCCCGACCCATCTGGTGCACCTTTTCCATGCCCTGCTTCACTGTAATTCCAGATTATTTTCTTCACAGATGAGAAGACAGATGGAAAGTGTGTGCCAATTAAATGAAACAACTTTTGGTTGCGATATTGTGTACTTGGTCCATCGCTGAGGAAATGAATAAGTTAGAGACAAGGGTTTTCACATTTTTAAGTACTGGACTCAAGTGGGCACAGATAACAATAGGATCATGTTTTAGATTTTCTGATAAGGTACAGAATGACTTGGTAAGTACTGCAGTAGACAATTCATTTCTGTAGTAAACTATGACTGTGTGGATGCTTACTTGTTGGCATGAACCACCAAAATGAAATGCCTGGATTTCCCTTGAATATTTACACTCGTAATTTTCAGAGAAATCCATATGGATTAACACTTCCTTGGGATTCAATCGGTCTTTTATATTCTTCACTTCTCTCTGCCGGTGTAAAATGTTACTAATATGAACCATGAACTTTGGCATTTCTGACTGCAAGGCATGAACCAGTTCTGCAGCAGAACAGCTAATCTGATCTTTAGAATGCTTTTTAACAGTTTTGGGAATTCCTTTGGTTACAATATTAACTTTTTTCAAAACCCATTTCTCGTATGACACTGTGTCTTCTGAATAGTCTAAGAACTTAATCTTTTTGTTTTTACATTCATTGGAGTTCCTCTCTAAACACTTCTCAGTATTGTCTTTAGTACCACAGCACAAAGTTTTGTAAAGTTCATCTGGGGTTTTCTCAGAAATAATCTTCAGTTGCTTTAACTCACTCACCATGAGTTTCATGTTCTCATGAAGGCTACATAAACATGTGTCTCGCTTACCTATCTTTTTCTGGACACACTAGAATGGACGAAATTTGAGAAATGTACTGTAATGTATAAAATATTCCATATACTTACTGGAAAAAGCCTTGTGAAGGTTTTGCAAACTATCATTCAAGTAGCGTTTTTGTTTCTCCACTCCTTTTCTACTTATTGTATCTTTCTTATCAGGACATAATGTGCTGCAAGAATCATCTTCCAAAAATCCTGAATATCTTGTTTAATCAGCTGCAACTTAGCTTGTATCATGGGTTTTTCTTTACCATCTCTACTTTTAAGATATTTCAATTTGAATATTTTTTTAAATTCATTCGTGCACTTATATTTTTTTATTTTTTTTCCAGCTAAATAACAAAGGAAAGATTTTCTAGATACTTTCTTATTCCGTGCTTTCTGAAAATTATCAGTCATTTGGGAAATCATTGCTTCATTAAAAACTAATCTCCTTTTTATAGGATAAGATACCTTCACACCTTTTAGCAATTTCTTGACTTTAGAATTTGGTGTATCATCTTTCCTTTTATTTTCCTTTCTCTTTTCCCTATAATATTTACTTTTATACTAGCTACATTTTGCTTTGTATGCTTTTAGTTCGTGCTCTAGTTTTTTTATTTTTCTGTAAGCGGCTGACCTACTTTTTTTTTTTTTTACTTTTTTCCTACCGCTTTCTTTTCTCAGAACTTGCATACTGTGGCTGTGGACATGATAAATTGTCTTGAGGTTCTATAGGTTTATTTAAGACTACAGGTAATACAGGACTAGAAGGAGGGCTGTCCACACTTAATATCAGTAACTGTTCTTTCTTTTTGGCTACACAATATTTCTTTGAACATGCTTTCCAACTTTTTTGCTTAGCTCTTTGCTCTCGGACTGATGTCATTTCATGAACAGATTTTATTTTGCCCGCTTCTTTTCGAGCATCGTACTGTTCGCGTTCTTTTCTTTTTGCTTCATCATATAACTTGAGGCCACTTTTAATACGTTCACGTCTTTTTCTCTCACATTCTCTTTTCTGTTTTTGCCTTGCTAATTTGTACTTCTCACATTCTTTCTTAGTTTTAGGCATATCTGATATTAAAAAAAGTTTTTTTACTATCATATTTGTGTAATGTAACTCTTAATTTTTTTATAAATTTTTCATATCATTAGCAACTATTTACTAGATATGTAACTTTAAAATCAAATACTCCTACTGCCAGTTACATCACTGTCACAGCTGATTTCTTTTTTCTTTTATTGGTTGAAACATCATTCATTGTCACCAAGTTTAGGTCTATCTCTATGTTTGGGACCCAGAATTTTTTTGTTAATTTATTTATGGTGGAATCATACCAATGAAATGGAAATCTATTTTGTTTGCTTAAAAATCATATAATGGTGGTTATTTAATATCAGACATAAAAATTGCAATACGACTTAATTTATATGTAAAACCTAGAAATTGGGTGCCAGTAAATATACACTTGATAAAATATATTTATTACTGTAAAAGAAATTTAACCTTATATTTAGACCTAACAACTCCATGGGCAAAGCTATCCACAGGATGCCCATGGGGATGATGAAATCACATTTTCAGTGTAAGCTAAAGCACAGTTTTAATGATACAAGTGGTGTTAAAGTTTTTGATGTCTTTTCAGCATGTACACTTAACATGATTAAAAAAAAAACATACAATAGTTTACATTTAATAGGTTTTATAGAAGTCATGGAGTTAACCAATAAACATACTCACCTAGAATTGAAACTTTCTTCTTTTCCTGTGTACAAACAAAGCTTTATTCATATATGTACTCAATGGAGATGCACACAAAATGGATGCCTCTCTTCAACACCACTTGAAAGAAATAAGCAGTGTTGCCATGTGAATTTGTTTTAAAAAAACTCGATGTCCATGGAGGTGATGCTTGAACCTGGTTGCAAATTTAAGATCAACAAAACTTACTAAATTTACCAGATTTATTATAATTTCAACAGGTAGAAATAGTTTTCAATACATATTTATTGAATTTAACTTAATTAAAAAATATTTCATGTAGTCTTAATATGTCAACATGTTTAAGTAAACTATGGGTTGGTTGCAGTCCACAGAGTTGATTTTTCTCACATATTTGAAATTTTATCGTTCAAAAACAATTTAAAATAAATTTTCAATTTTAGGGGACTAATTAGTACCCATCTAAAACTACATAATACAATGTTTTACACGTTAATTTATTATGTTACTAGAACAGATAATATTCTTGAGTTTCAAGAAAGTGCCCAAATTGGCAGAAATACCCATATATATAATATTGGTCAACGTCTGTGGACAGTTTGAGCCCACCACTGGAATACATATATATATTACAGAACCACTTTTCGAGTAGGAGCTATGTGCAAAGCTATCTAAGACTGCTTTTTACTTGTACGAAGCAAAGAGGAAGTATTGTAATCGCGAAAAATTTAGGGTATCATATTTCAATGAAAATATCCATTTTGACAGCTTTCGAATGCAATTTGATGAAGTTTTTGCATGATATCTAAATATAAAGACTTTTTTCACCCAAAAAAATTATAAAGCTGATCGTGGTGTGAATTATAAGCTTTTTATGGCATCTGTGCATATGTATGTATCTCGCATAACTCAAAAACGAGTAGCCTCAGAAAGTTGATATTTTGTATATAGGACTGCTATAACATGTAGATGTGCACCTCCTATTTTGGTTGAAATCAGCCACACCAAAAGTATATAAATATATGTGTATATTTATATATCCACCGTTACTCAGTTCAGTGAACTCGGTGTTTTTTATTCTTATATGTTGGTAAATTGCACATTTTTTGCTCTAAAAATGATTAATAATGTTATTCTTATCTTCTGGTTAAAGTTTTTACACCTTTAGTAAATCTTCATGCAATATTTGTAGAATTATCAACAATTTAAAAATTTCTTAACTGGGGCTAAGCCTAATCATTTTTCATATGGCAGCCACATTTGTTTACATTTGAAACTTAAAAGAATATTGGATTTGTTGTCAATTTAGAAAAACTAAACTTCGCAACAATAAAGATGATGCCTTTTTTTATTATTGCGAATTAAATAATGCTTAATGAATTCTGGAATTTATTCGAGGAAATAAGTGTTTAAGATTTATTTCATATTTTTAACACAGATATTTTACGAAGTGAGAACTGAATTAATTGAATGAAAAATACTGAATCGTCTGTGAAAAACTTTCTTTCTTTCTTTCTTTTATTATTTTTTTTAATTTCTCTTTTATACATCATTTTGGATTTATCATAGTATTTGAATAGAACATGTGGCAACAATTAGATAATTCTTCAGATGATTTTTGTGCATTCTGAGTTATAAAATAAATGAGATGTAATGCTGTTAAGTGAACCTAGTGTCAGAATGTCGCTATGGTAAACAAATACAGTGAATTTTAAAGAGCGCATTTATTATATTGTGGTTTATGCACTCTCGACGTAGATTTAATTCAATCTGATGTTTAAATGAAATGCAAAATGCGTGTAATTTTATATTCCGTACAAGGAAGTCACGTGGTGTACACATCAGACTTTTTAAATAGGTAATAGAAGCGTATTTCCATTATAGGTATATGAGAATGTTAATCTGAAATACATTTTCACATACATACAGGTAATGTTTCAATATTTACGTTTCAGGGCAGAAATGGGTATAAAGTAGTCCATATCCAGAAATAAGTATCCATCCAGAGTATGTAGCTATTTAATGCATATGTAGATCATGCGAGAGGAAACGTCAGTGATTAACACATATATTAAATTAGGTCCAGAAACAATTGCCCTGCATTTTTGTCATACATGCATACTACTCGACTTTTAATACTAATTTAGCTGGATAGCAAAATTAATTAGTAATCAGTTACCAAACCAAAAATAAACACTTCTTAACCCTTTCCCCCATGTATTTTACTTCTTCTCCCTAGCTGCTATTCCTTGCACAATATTTAATTTCGCTGGCATAATAAAATGTCACCTGTATCCTTAAAGAAGACAAATTGCTGCCACTAAGGTTGTACTCTGAACATTACCTAAATATAATCCAAAACGTTTCAGTTTCAGTTAGTCCAAACTAATTGGACCAAAATTGATAAACCGGAAGTGATATTTTACCTGAAACTCTGAACGGATTTTCTTCAAAAACTATATTTTGATATACTACAAAATTTCTCAGATTTTGTATTAAAACACGTATATGATGTAGAAAATCATATTACATTTTTACAATACATGATTAACAGAAATAGTACTTTACTTAAAACTTTTAACAGATTTTCCTGAAAAAATGCAGAATCACTAGAATGAGAGTTTGTTAGACAAGTTAGTCCCCTCTCCGGGGATGATACTGGCAGCTTGGTAAGGAATTTTAAACATGAAATCATCTCGGCATATTGAAACTACCAAAGTGCCCAAGAATAAAACATGAAGGACATCTGACATGAACAATCTTATTCAACAAAGGAGTGCTACTCTCAGAAAGTGACAAAGAATAGGAAATCTATCTGACAAACAAGTCCTCAATACGATGCATAACGTTGTCATGCCTTTTAAAAATAAACAAGCACAACACTGATGCACAAATTATATTAATCACCTAACTTAGATTGACGAACGATAGCACTTGTCACGAAAGGCTGCGGAATCATTCAACCCTTAAATGTCCGTATCAGGATCCACTCCACTGAAATTAAGACGGCAGAACTTAAGGCTAAGGCATCTGTAATTTCAATTTTGCACAAACAACATAACCAAACACAATATGATGTTTCATACCAATTCACGCATCAGTCCAGTATTCCCACCCAAACTAACATTAATCCAGTATTTCCTGTTCACTTTCTAAGCATGGCATCAGTTTTGGGGGTTCTTGCTGCTATTGCTGCTTACCTAAATTTACCAATGAGATTTGTAACTAAATGAATCAGTTTAATCAATAATGGCAACTACCACATTCATCCTCTTCCCTTACTTTTATTTATTAACATGTCAATAAAATAGTAATAACTATTCATTAATGTAGATAGCTCATAAATAAAAATAATAACTTACTTTATTATTTTTTTTCAATTCGCTTTAATTTCATTTCAAATTTAAACTGTTTAACAAAAACTGCAGTCCAAGTTGTCATGTTTTTAGCTACTCCAGCTCTGACCCCTTTTACCCCAAAATCTGCGTAACTCCAATGCCGACTCCACAGCCCTGGATATAACGAAAGCTTTCACTAGTCTGGCTAGATGGCCTTATTCACAAATTACTCATTCTGAGATTGATCAAACATTATTACCTACCTAACAGGCAGAAATTTTGTTTTTTGTATTTTAAACACTACTCCCACCATGCTGTTCTAGCCAGTGTAAGGGTGCTGGCCTTACTTCACCTGCTCCCGTTTGAAAACGCCTTGCAGTCACTCCCCTCTTTACAAAGACTGCCGTTGATGCCATTGAAATACAGCCAAAATAGAGGCTTTTGGATGCTGGATCAACAACATAGTGTATAATGATAAGTCTCATTTCTGTTTCAGAAATGGCAGCCGTCGAGCAAGAATCTGGAGACATTGTGCAAACAAAACGAGTCTAACTCCGATTGCTGAACACCATGCTGCTCGACAACGCAGCATCACGATTTATGGCACAACTGATTTTTCACAGAATCCTTTTCCCATGCCTTCCACAGTCTATAAACTTTGATTTCGTTCCATTTTAGCAGCAGATGCCTTCTGACAAAGAAAGTTTTAACTGCCCTGTTTATAGATATGAAATAATTTAGATGTTGGTGGCATAGTTGTTAATGATGACAGCCAATTTATAATTTCTTTATTCTTGAGAAACATTTTTATCATTAATTGTACAGCATAATGGGTGGCCCATTCTCGATCACATTTCTGATTTTTCTTCACCTTTCTAACCTTATCAGTGACTGAGTGGCTAAGACGATTATTATACAAACTGAATACTGGTAGTTCGACTAAAATATGAGTCATTTTAGCTTAAGAGTTGGTTTCCCTTATATGCAATGCAAATATGAGTCAGCTCCTCTTAGAAAGTCCTCCACAATGGCATCCTTTTTCCTTAGTGCATTGTTATACTCAAATAACAATCCAACACCCACATCTTTATCACAATAGATTTCAGTGAACGTACGGGCAGCAAATCAGACGACAGTTAAAAAGGGAGAGAAAGAGAATGCAGAGTGTTCAGGATTAACATTTGGTTCGGAATAACTTACTTTAAGCTTTATTAGGCAGATTTTTAATTCCTCGATAGCATTATAATGTTCCGATTTAAATTTTTTTTAAACATTAATTCATTTTAAATTTAAGGCATAACAAGTTTCCATTTAATATTTATTTTGAATGTAAAATTTTAAAAAAATTTGAAAGCCAAAAACAGCGACTTGTCTCACATATAAGCATAAATTACTTTTTGTAGCAACCATGTTCTCTTTCAAGAATATGAAGAAGGTAATTCAAATTCACGGGGGGTGGGGTAAGAAAAGGAGGAAGACAAAAAGATGTGCAGTTCATAGTTTCCTAGCATATTCTTTACCATGTTTTATCACTCTTAATTAAATTTTGTGCAGTATTGGGAAATTAAAAATATGGGAGTCATTAGTAAAATTAATCTTAATGCCAAAGACAGAAAAAATTAGAAAATTAAGCTTAATAATTTTAGAATTAGAAAGACTTTGAAGCATTCATATTTAATCATAAATTTTCAAATAAATTAAACTGCATTAGGTTTTTTGTATGTTTTGTTTTGAATATCGAATAGGCTATCTAATAATGACCACTTCTCTTAAGACAAAATCATCTATAACGTAAAATAAATGTCAATAACGAACATAATTTGAGAAAAAATTCATTGCATTTAAAAAGGAAAAAAATACCTTTTATCAGATCCAATAATTGATATCTTTTTTTTTAATCAGAAGCCAAACACCAAGATGTAGAATGCAATTCGATTGAAAATCTCAGAATATTACCCTGCTTTGATTTAAGACAAACTGATAGCAATTTTTTTTCCAAGACCTAAATCAAATAACAATTGCTTTTCCTTTTTTGCTTAAATTTTTATTTTGTGCATTTCCTTTCCATCTGAAATAAAGAATTTTTAGCAGAATACACCCTGTAACTTCAGAACTTGCATTCTATCTTGCGATCAAATTGCATCACTTATGAATAAACTGAACTGTTAACTAAAGTGTTGTTTAAACTGAACTGCTACCCACAGTTTTAGGTGTTCATAATTAAATTTCAAAGTGAAATGGCCATTCCTACTTAAAGTTACGATAAAAGGAATAACATCACACAAGGATAGTCGTATCAAAAACGTCAGGAGGGTTATGCAAGTAAATACAAAATTTTATTACAAATTATAAAAAAACTTAAATATTTTTTATTGTTTCAAACCTAAATTTATATTTCAGGGTAGCGGGCAATGTATTGAACAAGAAAGGACAGTGTTGAAAATTGCTCTTTTTTATACGTATCGGTAAGATACCACAGATCTCTATGGAATAAAAAAAATTGCTGTTACCATATTTTGATGGAGAACCCGAGTAAATAAAAAGCTTGTTCCTCGTTTGCTCTTCATCCCCTTTCCCACAGCGATTCAAATTTTTTACATGCGAACATAGTTTCAGGGAGGAATGGAAGCCTTTCCATTTACCTGTTAAGTATTTAGTTTTATTTAATGAATATAAAAAATTACTTTTATTCAAGACTTAGTATTTATTAATACATACTGTATTTTTTCTTGTTTAATTTATAAAACACATAAAAAATAAATCTAAATTAAAAAATGCATATGTATTTCTCAACTTTGAGAATAGAGTGGGATATAACTGCCTATCGGTAGTGAAAGGGGTGCATCGGCGAAAAAAGTTTGAGAACCGCTTAAATGAATAACTGCTGCTTTTTGCCATAGCAAAAACTAATTTATCATTTACTTGGATACTTTTCTCTAAAAATTTACAAGATATATTATCATTTACAAAAGACAAAATATGCATATTCAGCATTTTGCTGATAGAAGATGAAATTAACTATTTTCTTGAAAAACCATTTTGCTACATTTCACTTTGAATTTACAGCTTCATTATAACATGAAACAATACTTTAAGTGCCTGAAACATCAACATAATTTTGGAATGTTATTTTTAATTTTTTTGTATGCATGTATTTTAAATCCTATATGTTACTATTAACGGCTAAAACATATATTTGTTGTTATATCAGAGTATTAATAATTAGTTTGTTTTTAGTATTTCATTACTTGCTTAAAATTTATATAAAAGCGACACTACTGTCATAAAAATAATACTTTATTTCACTGCTATAGAAGAAACGTAAGTACAATAGCAATTAATCAAATAATTTTGAATGTATTAAAACATGCGCATAATCAATCACTCATTTTAATACTAAAAACTAAAAAATATTCAACTATTTTTTACAATAATATGATAATAGCTTATGATTATTAGATATATCAAAGAACATATATCCAAGTTGGTTATTATATTGTATTTAGCAATTCAAAACATTAGAAGCACAGAACTTTCATACAGAAATAATAGCAGACAATATATATATATATATATAAATGACATAAGTAAAATTTTCATACAAGACATGAGTAATCATAATAATGAATATCAGTTTTTTTCAAGCAAATATAATGGTATTTTTAAGTACATGTAATGGAAATGATACATATACACGTATATAGACAGATAAAAAAAGATAGCTATAACAAAAATATGAAACTTCTATACAGAATGAGATATTCTTTGCTGCCCTTTCACAATGTAAATTACCTGCTTTTACAAGCTTCAGTTAATGTTGTGCATGTTAAACAACAGTTCCTTATAAATACTTTCAAAGAATCTAAAGAATCTGAAATTTAAAATTGTTTAAAAACTTACTGCACCATTAATATACAGCTATATAATAAGTGCTTCTTGCAAAGAAGAAAATAAATAGAAATTGTACTAGAAAGGGAAGTGATTTGCAGTTTTTTCTTTGGGTAGAGGTGAATTTCTTTATATACATGAAATTAAAAAAAAAAACATCCATAAAATTAAAAAGCTAAAGCATTAGTCTGTTTCCATGATTAACTGGAATTACTCTATATTATTATATTTTCATCGCACACTCCTAGATGTTTTTCAATACCTTGATTCATATTCCACACAGAAATTATTTGTTGATGAATCCTATATAATTAAAGAAAGGTATACTATAAAATAAATTTTAAAATATTAAATAAACTAAAACGTTTTTAAAAATCAAAGCTAATAGATTATTCATAATTAAAAAAAACTGTCTCATAACTGATTAAAATATTAAACTGAAACTTTAATTCTACTTAAGTATTCATTTGCAAGAAATTTAAAATTTATTCCTATTCATTTAATTAAACAGAAGAGTAAATGTTCAGATGAAGAAAAAAACCTAAAAATTACCAAACAATTAACAGAATTTACTAGATTCTAGCAGAACTATTCATAACTTTTCTGTGTAAAATATTATTTCAATGCACTAGTACACATATCAGTGTTATTATTTGTGTAGTATTTATAATACTAAGTGACAGCAATGATCAATTATATTTTGATTTTAAGATGAATGTAATTTCAATCGAAACCATATACAAAAATAAATTTTAATATTGATTTTTGCCAATTTCATATTGGTTTCCTTTATTTATTTATTGCATTTACAAATTCTTTAATAAATTTGAGATTTTTCATCACTTATAGAAAATTTTTGAAGTATATTACCATTTTTCTATTTGCAATTTAAAGTGATAATTTAAGAATATTTGGATAATTTTTAGGCAATTTAAAGATATTTTAGCTTACAAAAACATAACAAAAAATTAAGATACTTTTAGACAGCTTTACCTTGATCTAATAATAAGAACTTGCTTACTAGAAAACCAATATTTCTATATTACTACAACAAAATTACAAAAGAAAAAGAACAGAACATATGCACTGAATATATAATGAGAATTTGATAAAATATCTAATAGATTTTCATATACCTGCTGCAAAATAAAAAATAACCTGCACGAAAATACAATCAGTGTTAAAATGGAAATAAAATACAGTCTATATTTAGACATACTTTTAACATTAAGATGTCTTAAAGGATTTTAAAGCATCTTCAACAATTTTCAAATTGACTCCATCATCTACAAGTATACTTTTCACACCTATATATTAAAAAAAAATATAGAGAATTACTTTTTTTTCTATTAGCAAAATAGAAAAATTCAAAAATTCTATTTGCAATATATATATTCACCAATTGCCTTCAAATCAGTTATATTTCGCTGCTCATCATCAAAGAAAAGCATTTCAGAATACGGAATGCCAGATTCTTCATGCATTCTGCAATTAAAATGAACATTATATATTACACAAATTTTAAGACTTATATTTGAGACTTATATAAGTATTTAATAAAATATTTTATGAAACTAGCAAAAAAAAAAAATATTAGAACAATTTTAAAATGTCTTAACGATTTTTCAGATTAACTCGCAGACTAGCATACACATATATAACTTTTATACACATTGGCATCCATTTATATTATTACACTGTTGTAGACATATTGATGTGTATCCAAATAAATTAAAGCTGAAAGGGTTCAGATTTCAACATTTGCCGCAAATTAAAGTTTAATATGGTTTATCAGCATGGCTTATCAATAGAGATGGCCTAAGTGGAGTGGAATAGCAAAACATTTTAGAGGATACTAGATAATTTAAATGAATAGACATTTAGACATGCATGAGAACATTATGTAATCTTGTCTATGTTTCATAAATGAAAAAACATGTAATGTAATTCTATAAGAATAATTTTTTTAATTAGCTATATCATGAAATAAATGCACTTTCATTTCATTGAATCAGATTCAAAAGTAAAAAAATATTCTCAAGAACTGCATCGACTACTTTTAGTGCTTAGTTTATTCATCAATAGCAGACAGTTCAAATTCGAAAGATAAAATAATTTATATTTTTCTTAATGGCAACAAACTTAAATGACACAAGACATTAAGTGAAACAACGCACAATTACATTTCAAGAATAATAGCCCTAACAAAAAAGCAGTATACTTGAATGAAATCAAGCATATACATTAGTTATCATAAATTAAGGAAAAATAGCAATAACTCTCTCAAAAATAAGTAAGCCAAACAAATTTAAATATATTGTCAAGTAAGAGCAGCTGAGTAAAACTGCAATATGCAAATTAGTGGCACTGCACTCTGAATACGTCATCTGCGAGGAGCATTAAATTCCATGTTTGAGAGCAAGCCCATATATTTCACTGTGATAGTAACATAAAAATTTTGAGATAGCCAAATTTGTAACAATGACATTTAGGCATCATTTGCCTGCAGAACTATGATGGACAGCCATTGGGAGACTAGAGGCAGGACAAAATCAAACAGAAGTGGCTAGATAGCTAAATGTGAGTCCTTCTGTGGTTCAGACCTTGGAGGCAATTTCAAACCACAGATTCGGAATCTAGGAGGTTCAGCCAAGGAAGGCCAACTGCTACGACGAGTGCTGATGACCGATATTTGACATTATGTGTACGCAGGAATAGAATCACTACTCCCAACTCTTCTTAGATCCTTCCTTGTTGCAGCCACCGGAAGGTTGGTGTCAACGTCAAATGTGCATAGGCTTCACAAAGGTGGTCTATATGCGAGGCGAACAACCATTTGCGTGCCACTCGCGCCACGCCATAGGAGGGACCATTTGCAGTGGGCATGACATATCCACGGAATGCCTGATCAATGGAGGGCTGTTCTCTTTATGGATGAGTCCAGATTTAGTCTAGAAAGTGATAGTAAGCATTATTTGATACGGAGAGAACCTGGAACTCATTATCATCCATCAAACATCTGTGAAAGAGATGCATACAGAAGAGGGACTGTCTGTGTTTGGAGTGGCATCTCTTTGGGTGGATGCACAGACCTCCATATCTTTCCAAGTAGAATCATGAATGCTCAGGTTTATAAATATGACATTCTTGATGCTTATATATGCACCCATATGCCAGGGCAATAGGTGATGCTTTCCTGTTACAGGACGACAGCGCAAGACCACACAGGGCTCGCATCATACATGATTATCTTCAACAGGAAACAATTATGCGCATGGAGTGACCAGCTTCATCCCCGGATTTGAAGAATCCTATCGAGCACATTTGGGATGTTTTAGGGAGACGTCCAGCTGCTCTCATTTTACCCCCTTAGACCTTTGCCGCGCTCTGCAATTGCTTTGCAAGAACAATGTCTCTCGCTTTCTTTGTAACTGATGAAACGCATAATTGAAAGCATCACACATCGCTGTATGCGCTGTATTGGTTCTAGAGGTGATCATATTCAACATATTGAAGGTACTTTTCCTATAGCAAACTGACACCTTCAATTTGTTCATTTTAAACATGTGCTAATTTCTATACTACCATAATTGTCTGGTAATTTCTTTTTATGTTATTTGATACCTTACTATGTGTTGTATATTGTGAGTACGTTTCATAAAATTCTACATGTAACTTTTTCAGCAATCGTGATTGTGACTTTTCCTTAATTTATGATAACCAGTGTGTATGTAGTTAATCACTGCATCCTTTATTTCATGTAATGACTCAAAATATGATTCATATTTCATGTTCATCTGCATAAATGTTATCACCAAGGGCAAGGTCATCTCTCACTTCTCAAACTAGGTCATCCTAATCTGTACAATTTCATCTTGACTGATAGTGTTGCACTGAAACTATCGATTTAGTATTCTCTACCTTTGAGAGGAATTTCAAAACTGGAACAATTCAGTGCATTTAAGGAAGATCACAGCACGCTATTTCATCATACTGCACAACTACTGTAAAGGTGACTGATGCATACTGTTAGTGGCACTGGATTTGAAGGCTATACACTCATGACTTCCTGACTATAGACGACATTCGCAGATAAATCGCATGATAATTGGACATGCATGTACTTGCAATAAGTTTGAACCACTACATCATGATTTCAAACATCCAATAAGCAATGATACCCTCCCTGTAGCATTCAAGTACAAGTATCATTAGCAAGTGGCTGCATGCTACTAGATTACAGGCATGCTGATCATTAGAATTATCATTTCACATCATAGCAACATCACTAGATTGCAATGGTGCTACAAAAAAAGTATCATGGAGCCATACTAAATGGCAATGGATACTGGATTTTGTGTGTGTGTGTGCAGATGACACTGCATCCACATATAGGCAAGGTGCTCAGCACTATGACTAATGTTTCATTGTCACGTGTCGCTAATCCGGTCGATGGTGTCATAATATAAGGTGTGATTTTGTATAATGCTCAATCTTCATCACAAGGAATCGTGATAGCCCAATGGTGTATTGATGAGATTCCTTGACCAGTCAACCTGACAATTGTCAATACCCAAACCAATACTCTGTTCCAATAGGACAATCTTTTACTAGCATTTCGTAAGTTTGCTAATGCTTTCTGCCTTGGCCAGCTGCACTGCTAGAGCTGTCTCTAATAAATGAAAAGAAACCTCCAAGATACTAGGAGTTGTTCAGTCAAGACTCTCCCTGAAATCATGAAAATCAGCAAGAACAATAGGACAGAGTCCAACCTGAATGGGACGAGCTAATTCAGGGTTTCTGTACAGGGATGTGAGGCAGAATGCATAAGAAATAATAGTGGACCAATGGTTTATTGACAGTTACATTGTTTTGATAAGCTGTGCAATAAATATTTATATACTGTTCTCAATTTTAATCATTATCAGTGGTGACCAGTAACTTCATTTTAATAGCATTTTAAGTTTGACACTTCTTTCTCATTGCAGCTTTCTTTTTTGGTGAGGAATGTGTATTGACATGGAAGCTACAGAGCTATGACAATAGATTTTTCACCAATTATATCCTAGGTTCATAACAGGTATCTCCAAATGCATACTAGATAAATAAGTATAATGTTTCAAATTCTTTTTATTTAAAAATATAAAAGTATGCTTATTTATACAAAAGTGTTACATACTATTTGAATCAGGGCCATTGTCTCAATGCATGCATCACATGTTCCCCGAAGACCAAAAACACAAAAATTGGAAAAGAAAAAAGGGTTATTGTTTTTCAATTTGTTCACATCAATAAAATCGTTAACTGCATTTAATCTGTAGTTATGCAATGATTCAATTATTTCAGAATCACAAACTCAAAATGAAACAAGTTTTTCTCTGCCCATTCCCCACTATAGAAGACAGTATACGCTGCAGAATATATCACATTCATTTGACGAAACACGAGCGGAGGCATCTATTACCTTCGGATTCCTTCCTATGGGATCATCTTAAGGAACAGCAAAATTCAAACTTATTTTCAAAAAAAAAAAATTATTCAGCAAAATTAAACTTAATTTCTTTTAACTAATAAATGTTGTATTACTGACATATCTACTTCTTACTTATTTTACTAATTTTTCTTTTTGCAAATGGATAGAGGAAAACTAGCAGTAATAATATTTTTGAGAAGAAGCTTTAAAGAGAAAACAGCACATTTAGAAAGAACACAAAAATAGATGCAGCAATTTTACTGCTTTCTATATTTCAGGGAAGACAGTTAAAGTTTAATTTCAAATAACAGTCCTTTTTATTATAGCACGTATATTTGCACATATATTTTAGGTTATGATCATAAATAAAAAATTTCTAAAAGGTAGGTGCAAATAAAAATATGGTTTCTATGCAACTGAAATCACAATTTATATTTTTTCCATTTTATTAGTATCTTACTTTACTTTAATGTGCATGTAATTCTTGTGCACAAAATGTGTTTGTACAAAATTGTCTATTATTCAGTTCATGAAAATTAAAATATAAAAAGCACATCAAATGAAGTTAAATTATATATTACTTTTGCTTCATATTGCACATAATTTAAAGATCTGAAAAAAAAAAATCTTACCTATATTCAAGTTATAAAATAATGGATCCTACCTTTACAAATGGTTAATAGAAATAATAAAAAACATTAAAAGACAATAAACTGGACAATTTATTTCATACAAAGAATAAGAGCTATTTATTGCCTTTCTGCAAACATTCATGGTAATGAAAATCATTATCCAGATTTTATTACACTATCAGTTCAAAATATTATTTCCATTTTATTAACAAAAATTACTATTCAGACATAAGCTATTTTAAGATCATTATTTGGAATTTAAGCAACTAAGAGATGACCGAATTTAATTTACCTGAAAACAGATCTAGTTTAGAAAAAATTTCAAAATAATTATTAAGCTGTCGCCTGGAAATTCTCTATTCCCGTAACATACTTAAAAAACAAAAAACAAATCTGAAAGATTTCAGATTTTAAATTACGTCCAAAGGCGTGTTTTTTTAACGTTTCGTGTGCTACCTTTTTTTTTATTAAATATCATGTACTAAGTACTCAAACCATAAAATTCAGTTCAAAATCAATATCGCAAAATCATTTTAAAATGAACATATCTTAAGAATTTCCGTAAGTCTCGTGCGCTGGAGATAAAAATGTTTTTTTTTTTCCGTATAGTGTTTCCATTGCTCGCTTTGAAATCATTTAGTTTGTTAATCAGAAATTCATTGAAATGTTACAAAACATAAAATCGATAATAAAGCAAATTTCAAATTCAAAATTAGGGCTTCCAGATGCCAATATTCGCAGTAGGATTACGTCATTCAAAATTCGATGGCTCTAGGTTTTATCACAATGCGAGAAACATGCATACATTTATGCAGATTTTTCATTTTTTAAAATTTAATGCAGAGCGATTACATTTAGTGGCAACAATTTGAAAAGTGATACGCCGTTTTTGTGTTTCCGACGCAAAATCGCAAAACGAAAGTAATAGTCCTTCGGGACTAAATCCCTTTGGACTAACAACAACAAAAAAAAGGGGGATTAGTGTGAACAAAGAAAAGTTCCCAGAAAAGCCAATGGATTAGTCACTTTTAAAAGATTTCTCTTAAAAAAATCAAAAGTAACTAACTTACTTTCGAAAATGTGTTGTTTTCCTGCCAGGATAAATTTCTGTATATGTAAAATAGTTATTCCAATCGAATAACTTTAATAATTTCCTGGCTCCTTCAGGCCACTCAGTCCTGAAATACATTCATAATACAATCAAAACACTTTTTTATCATAAACAATATTACTAAGAAAATTCTTACATTTCTCATGTACTGATACGTAATAATCAAATTAACAAAAAAATATTAAAACTCAGTTTTGAAAAATTATTAAACTTATACAAAAACCTATTTAGTTAATGAAAAGTGTGCAAAGATTAGTTTTCTGAAAACAGTTTAATTAAATAAAAGGAAAAACTCATAACAAACATAAACTTATAACTTTTTACTTACACTCTACTCCAATAAATGTTTTCAACAGCACTAAAACTCCACTTTCCAGAAAATAAAAAAAATTAATTACAATTAAATATGATTCCACAACAGCTGTAGAAACAAACAGTATTTGAAACAGAACAATCTAAATATCCTTCACATCAAACTTTGCAGCTTATTAAATTTTGTAACAATGCACCACTACAGACTAACGTTTTGATCTCTTTTTTAATAGCTACAAAAACAGATTTAATTTAATAAACAGCTGTAATTTTGGCTAAGAATTAAATATGATTTTGGAGGTACAATAATAAGTTCACAGGAAAAATAATCACTTTAAAAATCATGAAAATAGGTATATTGCTTCGAAAAAGGAATCAGCTTTCAGAAACTACTCAACAAGTACATAAAAAGACACTCAAGATACTGTCGATAGCAAAAATTTTGATAATGTTTATAATTATATTTCAAAAAATGTGTGGAATTCCTTCAACTTGAAGGGGACAGCTTATTAGAATATTTGCAAGAAATAAAAAATAGATCATGTTAATTATTTTGAACATACAATAAAAAGTCCGAAATCCGTACTTCCAATATCCGGAATGATATACAATTTGAAGCTCTGTTATCACCAGCCCCCCTTTTTTGTACAATTTTTTTATGTTATATGTTTACACATTTGATATTCTTTCATAATTCACTTCACCACTAAATAAAATATCCCACACTGAAGAGAGTATCATTTATTAGAATAAATCTCCATGATCAATATATTTTGCTTAATAATCTTGTTTTGCTTGATATACATTAAAATTAAATATTTTACACGAAACGTTGATTTTACAACTACCAAATAATTTGTATTCCCGATGACAGCTTCGCAAATCACTATTTATTATTTTTTGCTTTCATTGCCACATGACTATTACATCACAGCTTGACATGTAAACATTTTTTAAAATATTAATAATTTAATAGTAAATAGAATAGTTTACATTTATTGTCCGAATTGACAATAACTGGTTTGTTATTCAGATAAACTTAGAAACCGCCACAGTGTTGGTTGCAACTGCACCAGATGGCAAAACTAGGGAAGGCAAAATTTTTAGAATTTAGAGAGACAGAACAAAATCAAGGTATGACAAATCTTTAGAATTTAGGAAAGGCAGTGGTATGAAAAATTTACAGCTGGCAAAATTTGTAGAATTTACAGAGGCATTTTGGCAGCAGAATTTTGAACCTGGTTACACTGGACCACAGAATGTCTAGCAACAGCCCTAGGTATGTAAGGTCTATTATAAGTTTTCTAACAGTTATTTTAAGTTTTGTATCTTTCCTATCTTATTCTAATTTCAGCTTACAATTTCCTGTCAGAATGTGAATTCAGAAACGCAGATAATGCAAATGAGAATGAATACTATTTAAGTCGTGACTTAATTGACTTCAGGAGAGAGAGAGAGTCCGATTTCCTGACTAGCACACTTTTGCCTTCTGGCCACATCTCTCTTAGCTGTTACTACGCTCGGCCATATCTAGGCCCTTGCTAGGCTTCGCCGATTCAATTAATACTTAGGGGCCAACTAGTTAGATTCTGATAGCTTCGGCTATAGTCATCAAGAGCTTTAGTTAAACTAGTTTAGTTCAAATTATTAGTTTTAGGTTCAAGCCCGAGTGGCGGCTTTATGTAAAGTTCCAAGTCGGAACTGAATTGTAAATATACTGCATAATAAAAGGTTTGTGAGACTTAAGGAGGGTTCTCCTTAAGTCTCACATATTCTGTTCACACTTAAGCGATTATTCGCTTGTTAAGTGTTCGTGGGGTTCTGAGTAAGAACTTCAGATTTAAAGAGTTGAACCCTACGTAAGCCTTAAGCATGTGTGGGAAATAAGCTAAATGTAATAAATACCATTTATTTCTAAATATAAGCCAAGAGCATGCTTTCCCTTCAAATATTTACAAAATTCAATGCATGTATATAAGCCAAAATGAAAATAAATAATTTCCGGCAACATTCTAACAAGTCATCATGAGGGTGAAAATGAGTGGAATATTTTCCAATCAAGTCACAGCAAATTAAAAATGCCAGATGGAAACAATGATAGCGTATTGGTAATGCTATCTGAAGCTAATACATTTATTCCATCCATTTATTGTCTTGCATATGATCTGTGGTATCTACGCAACTTTTATTTTCTGTGCATTTTATTTTTCGTCTGAATACACAGTTATCACAGCAGGTCTTCTACAGTGAGCAGTCGCTGGCTATTTTCAATATTTATATTAATAATCTGGCTATAAGTCACCTGCACAGTGTCCCCTCCCCAAAACAATGCAGAACATGAAAATTGGACTCAACTAAACAACATGAAACTAAATATTGATAAGACTTACACTGAATCTTTCTTGCTCACCGATCAACTCTTCCTACCATAACTTTTTTGCAAAGGACATTTAATCTTGACTACTGTAAATTTCAAATATTTTGGTGTTACCCTTGATAGAAAATGTTCCTGGAGATCATATAGATTACATGCAGTTATGTACAGATAGCATACCTATTAGCGTTATTACCCGGGAAAGTGCTGTACTTCTCTGAGAGAAAATTCTCGGAACATAGGGGATACCTGTCCCTATGGGATCAGTATCCTTTGGGCCTGAGTGGAATCTAAAGACAAAGTGATTTTATCCAGGGAGTTTGTGATTTCTCAAGTTTGAGCATTAATTGTACTAGAATGGCCTAAAAAGAAATCCGTTGTAATGTTCTGTGTTATACCTGCCCATGACTGCCTTCGTAAGCATCTTCAACACATCAGTGTTGCTCTTGAGTCTCTTTGTCCCTTATGCAATCCTAAGGAAGATATGGACTTGTCACATCTCTCTGCAGATGCTCTGCTCTTCCTTGAAATTTGATTTGGGAATGC
>KK115268.1:383557-424240 GCA_000611955.2 Stegodyphus mimosarum | reverse complement strand
GGGGAGGAACACTTTGAATTTATAGGTATATTGACGTGAAATTTTCCCGTCTTTGTTTTGTATTTTATTTGATGTTCAGTTGTATTATAACGAGTCATTAGAAATACACCCACCCCCCCAAAGAGAGGTTCTTACATGGCATATTTCATAACAGATAATTGTATTTGCTGAAATTTCTGACAACAGTATGACTGCTCAGCATTTTTCCAGAAACAAAAAAGCAAGTTCGAGAGGGGAAAAAGCTGGAAAGAAATTTTGCAAATAGATCTTCTGCTCTGGCAATGGTTTAAAAAATCAACATTATAAACAATTTCGAAAATAAATTAAAACAAGTAACTGATTTCATTTAAATTAAAAGTTTTTTCATAAACTTCCGAAATATAAACTAAAGAAATATAATTCAATATTTAACAATTTATTGCTTGTGACTAGCTATATCTATACTCTTTTCCCAGATTAGCAGATATGTATATAAGCCTGTAATTTAATTTAAAAAAAGATTAAAAATTCTCCACTAATACACATAAATATACAGTAACTATGTTAGTATAATTCAGACTTAACTTCGTCAGTGTATGACAGGCAAAATTTAGTGGAACAACTTGTCTTTAGTCACTAATCTCATGATACATTGCAATAGTGTAGAGAGAATGCTAAACTAAGCTTTATGATGATAGCCGCAAATAGCAATTTCAAAACAATTAATAGAGTACAGAGAATGCTAAACTAAGCTTTATGATGATAGCCGCAAATGGCAATTTCAAAACAATGTAATTTGTGGTGAAGCGGTAATAAATGAAAATGACACTGTGATGACAGTGCCTCTATCACCAATCAATGAATGGACTGTGAAATCTATAGTAGGATTCTAAATCCAAAAATTATCATTACCCATAGTGAAAAAAGTGAGAGAGGTTGTTGAGAATGAACAAATACAAAATGGCAGTTTAGTAGGAATTCTCAACATGGCAATTACAGAACTGTAACAATGGAAATTTGTAATTGAACAAAAAATTATATCTTAGATATAGAATTAAAGAGAGAGTATCAGCACGTGTGCACACACACAAAAAAAAAGGAACTTAAATAACTTACATTGAAAGATAATAAACATTATATAATTTTTAATAAAGGTAAGAAGTAAATATTGAGCTCTTTTTTTCTTGTAAATTTTGATCCTTGTCATAAATGCTTCATTATTTCATATTTTTAATTTCATAATTGCTACATGTCATCTTACTAGATTTAAACTAATGCTCTTAATATCCTGAAAAATTTCAAATCTGGAATCACCGAAGTCCCAACAAGTCCAAATCTTCGACTTTGTACTGTACACACTAATGCAATTCTGACTACAATTACAGACTTCATTATTTCTCATTTTATCTTTGCTACATATAGGTTTTCAAAACTGTAGCTCAACAACTTTATAAACAAAGCAATTGGATTGTAAATTTTAAAATTTATATTTAATATTGCTTAAGGTAATATATTTTCATATAATGTTTCATAACAGTAAATTTTATTTAATTATTTATTAAATTTAAACAATTCATTGCGCCATTGCTGCAAGGAATGAAATTTAAATTATAGTAAACAGTAATTATTTAAAATAGTAATTTTAAGATAAAAATTATAATTTAAACAGAAATTGTGTAAACAAATTAATGCTAATTATGAACTAATCTATAATATCATTTAAATTCAGTAGCATAAGTAAATCAAGTTCAATTTTTACTAATTAATAAAAATGAAACTAAATTTTATTAAAATGCATACATGAATGATTGCTGAGTAGGCCGGAGACAGACTTATCAAGGGGAAGTTGCCTCCAAACCTAGCTCCCCAATCATTCAATTCGTGTTTCGTCATTCATGTATTCAAGGGCAATAGTTAAAACCAAAAGTAAAGAACATTCAAAAAAATTCCACCTAATTGGTTTGAGAAATTAAAAACCAGGAGTAAATAATCATAAATAGTGAAACATTCCGAGAAAAATTAAATTTTTCTAATTTTTAAAAAATTTTATTTAAAAATTTTTTAAAATTTTTTTAATAAAAAAATAAATTAATTAAATTTTAGAAATTTTAGAAACCCTTGTATACATAAAACCTCCCCGACACGAATATGCATATTATTAAAAAATTTTTTAAATATTAAGTGAAATCTAAACCGAAACTATACAGAATGAAGAAATTAAATATTTTCAATTATTAAATATATAAATTTTTCGAAAAATCTTAAAAACTACATAATAAATACTGAAAAAAATTAAAATTAAAATTAAAAGCAAGTAAATATAAAGTTTTAATTTAAACTTACCAAACAAAATTGGGTAAAAGTATTGTACAAGTTAATAGATGGCGTGAAAGTAAAGTTGAGTTGAGGGCCAAATTGCATTGTACTCTTTAAATTAATAGAGGGCGCTAAATAAATAAAGTGGAGTTGAGTGGAGGGCTAAAATCTGCAATTTATGATTTAGAAATTATTTAATAAAATTAATTTCAAAAAATTCATAAATATTTATTAAATATTTTCATTTCCTAAAGATCAGTAATGTTTCACTATTTATGATTATTTACTCCTGGTTTTTAATTTCTCAAACCAATTAGGTGGTATTTTTTTTGAATGTTCTTTACTTTTGGTTTTAACTATTGCCCTTGAATACATGAATGACGAAACACGAATTGAATGATTGGGGAGCTAGGTTTGGAGGCAACTTCCCCTTGATAAGTCTGTCTCCGGCCTACTCAGCAATCATTCATGTATGCATTTTAATAAAATTTAGTTTCATTTTTATTAATTAGTAAAAATTGAACTTGATTTACTTATGCTACTGAATTTAAATGATATTATAGATTAGTTCATAATTAGCATTAATTTGTTTACACAATTTCTGTTTAAATTATAATTTTTATCTTAAAATTACTATTTTAAATAATTACTGTTTACTATAATTTTCATATAAGTTATTTTAGAATGCTTATTTACTGTTCCGACTTTTATGCAATTATTGTTTACTTCGCATACTTTTATCGTACTCGATAATTGAAATTTAAGAACAATTATTTTTAGTGTATATAAGACTTCTTCTATCAAACTAGATCTTAGGATGAATAAATAAATGCATACTTAATTTAAACTTATATTTACTTATAGCTCGGATAAAAAATGTGTCCTTGTTGAATAAGAATATTAATTAATCATTTAATTTAAGCTAAAAAATTACTAATCTGGATTTTTAAAAAATTCAGTTCTTATTTTAAGGCAAAATTCAGCCCCAGATAACAACTATTAATTGAAGTGTAAATTAAAGCCATTATTTTCTGAACGAAGTAATATATTGGTTGTAAAAATGCTTTTAATAATTTCCAAACATTAATTATAATTTGTTAAAACTATCTAAAATATAAACCAGTGTAAAATTTAGTCAAGTAATGTGGAGATTTAAATACAGACCTGGATGCTACACCAAGGATATAACCCTCTTGTTTCAACTTCTCTAAAACTTCAGGCACTTCAGGATAATATTTAATTTTTTTCCCGCAGCCATCAATAACATTATTGCTAAATGATAATAAATAGTTTATTATAATTTCAATACAAAATATACATCATAATTTCAAATTAAATATAACTTATCTTCATACATCAGGAAGCATTCACACTATGGGTCCTGTTATCTTTATTCCCCCATAGGTGTCATTATGTCTATTCACACTTATGTAACAGGATTTTAAACCATAGGCAGTCAGTGAAGATAAAATTGAGCATGCATAATGTGCAGATTACTCGGGAAAACTGTTGACTGAATGTCATTTCATGTTTGCTTCTCTGTGATTGGTCAGTTCTTAAACCAATTTGATTTAGGGAATATAATTGTATCAATTTTTGTGACATAGCAAAGTCTGGTTGCCTAGCAACAAAGCTCAGCCTGTTTCTTATCATATTTGAATGAAGCCTTATACATAATGAGAAAAACTTGAAAATTAATCATCTCTGAGAGAATTCATTTTTATTCAAAGGCAGTGATTAAATTATAATTAAACAGTTAACAGGTATTAAATATGATAAATAGAAGAGATGATTAAAAACAGTTAAAATTAATCTATTATTAAGGAATAAAGTGCATAACACATGTGCTGGATACACAGAACAATACAGTTTCTTGACTGCTCAGTTTCTGAGTCCATAATAGCAAATACTGATTGAAAAAAATATGATCAAAATTACATTCATACTTCTTTAAACAAATGATATTTTAAAGAAAACAAGTTATGTACAGCTAAAGTACTAACACTAGTTGTTATTGTTTGGAAGCTTCTGTATCATGACTGCTACTGAATAAAAAAATTTCAGTCCTAAAACTTTGTACATGTACAATGCATTATTGCTTTGATAAAAAAAATAAAGAAATCACCCATATTTTTTATTCTCATCTCAATGCAAATATTTGTAATTTGTAATAAAAACAAAGCAGATGCTAATGTATGCTGCAGAGGTTAAAAATAATGGTTTTATATATATTTATATAAGTTTTTTTAAACAGCAGAACTCGCTCATATGAACATAGTTAATATGAGATCATAGCAAAAATAAGCACTTCTTATTCCAAGCTTGGTTCTCTAATTACATCAGATTTCTGTGTTTAATGAAAATGAAAAAGGTAGTTCTAACAAAAACAAAAATTTTGACTCTTAATAGGCTTACTGTAATAATTAATTGCATTAGGGTTCTCACGCTTAAAAATGAACAAAAAAAAAATACTTCAATAAAATACATCGAAGTTTTGTCCCGATATGAAAACCGATTTTTATATTTGAATAAAGTCATATGAAGGTAGCTTTAATCAAACAATGTAGGAAGCACTTTTCTCTCTTTATGATATGCAAATTCTTCTGTAAGCGATCTGTTTAACTAGTTAAATTTAATTAGTCAGAGTGGAATGCCATGTAACTGCACATGAACAGCAGTGGTGGTTGTTTTAAACAGTGCTAATGTTTATTTATGTTCACAAAGATATTACCAATTTCAAAAAGTGGTCATATCTCGAATATGAAGACTAACGAAAAAAAAATAGTTCAAATGTTCTGGTACGTATTAATGCAGCCACCTTATTAGAAGTCACTGAATTTTTAGAATGTGCCAAACTCTGGCAACCATGTGCATAACTAATTTTTCAGTAATCATGCTCATAACAATCCTTCAGATGTGCATAACTAATTTTTTAGTAATCATGCTCATAACAATCCTTCAGAGAAGCAATGCCGCCATTATTGTATGTGTTCTTTTTTGTTGTATTATAAGTTCAACAGCTTTTATAAACAAATCAAGATATTTTTTTCCTTGCAAGCTTGTAGAATTTGGCAGCAGTGGAAGAAACTGAAATGAAATTCCTGCAGGAATACAGAATTCTGCTGAAAACTCTTAAGGGGAAACAATGAGGAAATGAGTTTCCTAGGTAGCCAATGTTGCTGAGAGTAGCATGAAATCGCTATGTATTTTGGAAAAGGAATAGCGTAAAAAAATTGAAGAAAGATTTGAAGAAGAATGTAAGTGTTTCGTTTTTTAATGCATCACATAATCCTTATTTAATAATTCAAATTTGTATTTTAAATTACTAAACTATGTTTTTTCTCATATGCTGATAATGCTTATTGACTTACAATTAACACTAATAGTTTGAAATCTTTCTAAAAAAAAAGGCATGAAAACCACCAACTTGCACCTGATAAGCAACTTTTAACTTTTTTTCATTCGTAAAAAAAATTGCCATACCACACCAAGGTAAATACACAAGTTCCAACGTTTTGATGAATTTATGAAAATTTGATAAAGAGGGAAAGTCAAAATGATTTGATCTTACCATAATAATTCATTTTTTAATTTGATAAATGTCATAAAAGTAATTAAAAACATTTTATCTCAAAAATAGGCCAAGATCAGTGAAGCAAATTATTTCTTACTTTGCATATCACTAAGAATTTTGAAATTATATAATATTTCACTTTGTTATAGTGAGTTTAATGTTTCAGTCTTGTACAAAGAGAAGTGGAGTAGGCCTACCTTTTACCATTACTTTTGTGCTTATTGAAAATATATTACCACAAAACATTTGAAAAGCAAATAACTGAGCACATGAAAGGCACGTAATCGAGGCCAGAGGGCTCATACAGAGAGCTAATGAGCACCGTGTCATGAAACAGCATGAGAAACTGTTTGTGCATGTTTCACATAATGATTTCATATTAGCTCTTCGTACAGTTTCCCTTTTCATATTTAAATTGGGAATTAATGCATCTATCTATTTATTTCACATTTTTATGTACCGTAAGAAAATTTCATGATGACGAACTAAAATACAGCATTAAAATTTAAATCAATTTCACTTGCAAGAATCACGAGAAAATTTAAATTTTTAACGACCTTTTGCCAGTAGTTAAGAACATATTCCCCAAGCAGTTAAGGGGAACAGGTGAAAGCCAGCCAGTTTTTCCGAGCATAAAACCAGTGCTTCCATTTCTGCGAAAATTCGATTACACTAGAATGGCGCATGGTTTGAAAAAAAGTAAAATTATGTTCCTTTCAATGCTTTTGAAAAATATACTTGAAAGTATTAATATAGGTATTTTTTAAAGGTCCTAGAATCCACTGGCAGAGATCTATGGCAAATTAATGTATCCAAAAAGGAATTAAATGTTAATGACACTTTTAAAAAATGCCATAATTTTTTTATCCAACACTGATATGATTAAAGTTCTACAAGTCTGATAGGATGTACAACTTCTTCACGTGATTTATCTTTTTCAACATTTTGATTAATCCAAAGATATTCCAGACAATTTTTACTTCAAGCAAATTATTAAATATCTGCCTTCAACTATATTTGCTTTAAATACTGAAATTTTCAGCTTACAAAACATATAAAAATCAATCCTCTTAACTGAAAAATTTCAATAAATATAAAAATCTTACTTTTCTTTCTTAAAAGGGCTGGTCACATTAGTGTCGACCCAAAATGGCCATAATGTGTAATCTATTAAAAAAAAAAACTGTATTAAAAAAAATTTTAAATGTAACAATGTGTATAAATGAAAATGTACAATACTTATCATATTTCAATTAGTGTGTTATTTTGGCTCTCAAGTATCCTTAGTAGTTTATAATTAATAGTTTATAATTAAACTCTTTGAAAACTTCACATAATTATAATTAAAATTTAATTCATGTAAATATTTGTTCTTTTAAAAACGAAGCATTATTTCTAATCACAGCAACAGTTAAATTTTGCTGCATTCTGGCTTCCATTTAATATTTTACTGTGAATATTTTACAAAAAAAAAATTCTATTATGCAATTGCTACTATAATTTACTTTTTAAAAACTGCTGACAGGAAATTAAAATGTCTAAGATTCTATATTAAGTTTCTGAAGTATAACACAAACATACCAGATAAGTAATATCCTGTGGCACGGCAGGCTTTGCAGAGTTATCGAATTTGAAAAAATATCATCTGTATCAAATCCGCTGACACACATATAAACACATTAAATATAACATTTCAGTTTCTCAGCAAGACATTAATTATTACCCAACTGAAATCCAAATCGAAATTATTGACCTGCTGCAGCATGCTTATACTGAAGAGCAAAGTAAGGAACTCATTTCAGCTATAAGTGATGACAATTATATTGAATTTTGGAAATTTGTAACAAGCAATTTTCCAAGTGCTATTTGGCTGCCAGATATAAGTTTGGATCAACATATGTTTGTGAGCACACGTTTTCTATTATGAACATAACAAAATCAAAATATCTTTCAAGATTAACTGATATACACTGTAAAACATCTAATTTAAGAATCTTCAAGAACTAATATACTAACTAAGACTGTAAATAAACTACTTAATTAAAAAAACACATTAATTAAGTATTGACTGTTTAATAGTTATTTAGAATTAAATGTTTCAAATTATTCATTTTTATTTTATGCATAACCTAACTGACTGAACCTCTAAATATATTTATTAACAATAAAAACATAGTTTGTACGTTTCTTTTATTTATTATATTATTTTTTACATATGCGCTGCTCAGACTTGGATGAAAATATGTGCTACTTGTCTCACAATCAGCCTATACATAAATCTCACAATCAGCCTATACATAACATTTTTATCCCCTTTTTATATTTTTTAGAATGTTGGTAAAGTTGGAAGTGGCATGCAACTTTTTTTTTTCCACATAGTGACACTCTTTTTAAAAAGGTTGGCCACCCCTGCAATATGAAAACAAACAACATTTTCTTGCACATAAATTAACTTAGTGTTAATACATTAGCGATAGAATAATATATTAACTATTACATTGAATGCTTAAAATGCAATTATTATTGGGAGAGAGGACATTTTTACTTTTCTTAATTAGTTAAATTTATATGCCCTTAAAAATTATATATATTTTCATTGCACAAGTCTGATAGTAATGAAAGTGAGAAATTACGCTTCGTTCTCACAAATTATGTTCTCTTTAAATACGTATTATCTCCACTAACTGCAACGATTGCAAGCTTGATGTACAAACTCACTCGCCAGGCTGATTATTGATGAGCCATATTTTTTGTGTTTATGTACAAGGATATAAATTAACTGCAATTGTTTGTGTTTATGTACAAGGATATAAATTAACTGCAATTGTTTATTTTTCCTTCCACTTTGTAAAAAAAAAAGCTTAAACTTTTGGAACAGCTGATTATTTTCCATTTATGAGATCCTACTGTCAAAAGAAGTATGTATCGGGCACAATATGATCAGATGATTATAGCCGACAAAATAGTAATAGATTGTTACCTTCCAACTGAGAATTACTGGCAGGGAAGTTTTTACTCATACTTACTACTAAAAAGAGTTTCAGGTAATATTAAACGGTCTAACAAAATAGTAGAAATTAATGAAAGCCTTTTTATGAACAAAAACATGCGTGTTTGAATATAGATTGTTTATTAAATAAAGATGCATCAGTTCCTTCAGAATTCCCCAAGTACAACTGATACAACTTTGGCAGAATCTCCTCCTCTTTTGTATGGTAATCAACTTTCATTGCCGACAGGATAATACGTACGAACCTCTATTTATTTTCAGTACAAAGTGAATCAAGGGAGTTTTAATTTAGTCATGCATAGTTGTAAGCTATAAGATTAATGTTAACTACTGACAGTATACAGTATGAAGATAACTTATGTATTTCAGAACAATTTGAATCTGTAAACCTTTTTTTTTTTTTTAATTGATGGCTTATTACTAGCAAAACTTTAGAAATTACACTCAAATGTTCAACAAGTATAAATTTAATATCATAACAGACAAAAGTATGATATTTTTTATTTTATTATTAGGAGTAAAAGACCACACTCAAAGGCAAAAAAAAAAAAAAAAAATAAAAAAAAAAAAAAAAAAAGGTTATTTACAGCAAAGCACACAAGACCATCTTTCTAAAGACAGATATACTTTTATGGAGGTCCTTTAAAAAATCAAATTGTTTGCTAAGATACAAACCAAGGTCAAACTAGAGACAATCAGTAGTCTTAACACCATAGCCCCAGGTTGATTATCAGTAATAAATGTTGCAAATTATCCAATCCTTTTTATTCCAATTTTTTTGTAATTTTACTTTTACATTAATTATTGCTAAAACTATTATTTTTCCTAATAATTGTGAAGCTGATTGCAATTATAATACCAACACTCATAACAACATGCAAATTTATGATGATACGATTAACATATTGTGCCTCTTCATAAAGAAAAATTTTCCTGCACACATATGTACTGAAAATGTGATGTGCTTTAGTATTATAGTTTCATAATAATTTTTTTTTTCAAATTTCTAATAAAAATAGGAATTCTAGCATCATTAAATATTTAAAAAAATAGGCACACCTTGCACCCAAAAAAAAAAGGGGGAACAGTTCTGAATCTCCCTTCTACTGGACTGACTGACAAAAATTTAACTCGCATTTTTCATACTTCGAAAGCTTAGAATACTTAAGAACTTAGGATTAGATTTATATACAGTGTTATACTAACATATATATTTTGACCAAAATTGGACTTTTTCTGAAATGTCCTTTTTTTCCATATTTTGATTCTGCGACTCAAATTATGCCAAAGTGCCAAGTTTTGTAGAAATCGCATCAGTTTTTGAAACATTAGCTCTCAAAATTTTAGCTCATCAATGTTAGTTGAATTTGGTACATATTTATTAATATCTTTTTTTTATATTAAAAACTTACTTGATTCCTTCTTTCACAATTCGAAATTTAGGTTTAATCCAAATAATCTGCAACTATTTTCTGTTTTGTTCTTAAAATTATTTTTTAGTAATTTTTATAAATTTTTTGAAAACTATTTTGAATTGTAGTCTACAGAATTCTGACATTTTAAAAATTAAATTTTTTATTCAAAATTTCCAAAGATATACAAGACCTAGGGGTTTTGAAATTTGGCATATTTGTTGCAAGAGATAATAATGCCAAATATGCTTTACGCACTTTGGTAAAATTATGTGAAAGAATGAACAACGCACCTTTTATTCTGCTCCTGCACTATGAAAGGGAAAGTAAAATTGGTTGCCATAAATTAAGAATTTTGCCAAATGAATTATTTTTGGTGCAAATTGAATAAAATATGCCAAGATACATTTTAAAATTTCTTCATTCGTTCTCACCAATTGAATAAAATAAGCCAAGATACATTTTAAAATTTCTTGGTTCTTTTTCTTCTTTGGCTATTGAAAATTTTTGTTTTTAAAATATAGCAGTTTTACACTGCAAATATTTATTACGTTTCTATTATCAGTTTACCAACTGATAAAATGTTGTAGTTTTTTTAAAAGCTAAATTATTTTCTAAATAAAAAAAAAGGGACAAAATTTTTGAAAATGGGCATAATATGGACTTATATGATGGAAAAGAAACCTTAGATGGAACATTCAATTTCCAAATCAGTCACAATCATATGTTTGAGGCATTATTAGCAGCAGTTGCTTAACTGTATCCACCAGAAAAAATTTATAAAAAAAAATTTCTATTATGTTCATGTATGCTATTTTTTTTTTATAGAAGTTGTTAACCAAAGTGTTAAAATAATGACTAAAATTTTACAATGTACTTAATAAAATATATTATAAAATTTTTAAATGCAGTACAAGTCCGGAAATCTGCAATGCTTGGGACCAGAGGTTGTGCGGATTTTAGGATTTTGCGAATTTCAGGATGGAAAAGCTAAATCATAATATTCAGACTAAAAGTGAAAAATAAAAAAGGCATATTAGATACATTTAATTATATTATATACAATATACATTATTACGTTAATTTAATATATGCGTTAAATTATTACATATATATATTTATTTATTATATTTTTCATTTATATTAGTGATAAAAGGAATATTTTAAAGCATTAGAGACATGTAAAAATAAGGGATATAAATAAAGCATTAAATATTTCATTTTTTTTAATAGATGTTTGTTTTAAAACTTTAGGGTGCTCTAGAGTAAGTTTTTTTTTTATATAAATTCTATAGGGTCATAATTTCTAGCTCTGTGGCACACCTCTGTTATTCTAAATATTTTAGGTATTTTTCACCATGTTCCAAACCATCATTAACAGACATTTTCTCACTCCTATCAAATTCCCTTCTGTATCCCTGTGGGAATACTTTTTCTTGCTATGGAGAGTTCAAAAACAGAGCCAGTGATTTCATCATTGTTATCCGATATGCCAGTGCTGGCTCATCTGAACACATCATCCATATTAAAAACCTCTTCTGGGCTAAAATTTTGTTCTGCCACTAACATAGAATCATTATTAATGGGTAATTATGATCTCGTCATTGGATAAATATTTTTTCTTCAGTATTTCATTTTCCATGTTACAGTTTCTGGAACCTCTAAATTGAATGTTTATATTTTGAGAGGCAATCTGGTTTCAGGTGGGTGAATTTTTGGTATTTGTCTGTACTATAATAAATAAAGTTTTAATATGCCTGTATTAAATAACTTATGTTCCCTAGATATTGAATGAATTACCAGTCAATTTCATTTTTTTTGCATGTGCTTATAAGAAATTGCATTTTCTTAAGCCTTAATTGTACAAATGCAATTTTCTCCCACCAATGCCACTACAGAATTACCAAAAATAATTATACTTTTTGATCATTTTGCACTGCTTCATTTCCAAACTTATGAATTGACAGAAAAAATTTGCTAAAATAATTATACTTTTTGATCATTTTGCTATGCTTCATCTCCAACCTTGTGAATTGGCAGAAAAAATTTGCTATCATTTTGGCTCACATGTATTGCTTCCTTCATACACAATAATACATATTTTCTTTTATAAGGAAAAAGTTTGAATTCATACTTACATTTTTATAGTCACAGAAGGTAGGAGTATGCTGATCAGGTTGTAAATCTTTGTGTGCAGAACATGTATGCATGGCTTAATTGCTATTGCATGTGTACTAAAAATATGCAACACATAGCAATTCTATTGAATGTTGAAAGAGGGAGGTTTCTTGGAATCACAGCCTTTTTTTATCTATTAGCATAACTGACATTTAAACTGATTTGGAGAATCTAAAAAATGTAGCTTTTTTTTTTAATAAATTTTTTTATACCACTTTTAAAAGTTAAAAATTGCCAAAAGAAAGATGCGCAAAATACACAAAAACTCTTGGGTGCAGTAAAGAGAAAATGAAGTAACACCATCCTGCTGATGAAAATGTAATGAAACAAGAAACAGATAAGATATTAAAAATATGACAGTATTGGGTTGAATTCAAAGTTAAAAAAAGGAAATCCGATTCATCAGATAAACAAGCTTGGTAGGTAATTTTTGCTGAATCAAAATACAGTCAAAATTGGGATTAAGCAACTGTCTATGATTTGCTATCAAAGATTTGCTTATTTCGCTCAAGATGTTTTAATTTCATATGTTGAAGACTTAAGGAATAAGACAGATTTTATGTATGAAATAAATTTTCTTCTTCAAAATCTTACATAATTTTAAATATAAGCTTTTAATACTCAGCAGATAATAAAGAAGAGTATTTTTATAATTTCAGACTGGGAATTCCTTTCTCCATTCACATGGCTTTTCTACCATGAACTGCATTCTGTAAATGCTCAACTATCCAAAAATTTCACAAGTCTGGAATCTCTTATTTCCTTAGCATTCCAGATAGTTGAACTTTGTGTATATAAAGCATTTATGAGTACTATTCCGTCAGAACGTTTTCAGTTAAAAATGCATTTTTTCATCAATGGTTGCCGAGTATAAAATTATGAAATAATAACAGAGGTCAAAGACTAGAAAAAAATTAGTTCTGTACGATGGATATTTTTTTAATTTCATAATTCTTAAAGTAAATTTTTCATTTTAATAGTTTAATCTAGAATATTCTACACATAAATAAAAAGTAACAAAATGAAATTTAATCTAAACAAGTGGCATAGAGAATATTTTACACATAAATAAAAAAAAATTCCAGGTGGCATAAAATTACAAATATCATTCAGTATTATAAAAAAAATTTTAATTTTTGACACCACATAAATTCTATCAGATATGACTTAAATGATGGCGAGCAGTGCCCCACTGACGTTTATTATTCTATTTAGCACTGCCCCACAATTGCTCCACGCATTTGGTATGGCATCCCATTGTTTCGGATTCATCTGTTGCTACAATTTTGTCATCTGCACCGATTTTATTTATTTATTTATTTATTTTTGATAACAAACCTATTTGCACATACCTCCCTCAAGTAGTTATTCTAATTTTAGTGTCGTATTATGGCCGATTTCTAACTGAAGTTGGCAAAACTCAATCGGCATCTACTCCCAATACCACAGATAGATAAAATGAAAGACACTGAGGAAAGAAAGACGCGAACCTTGCAAGAGCTTTATTTCAGTCAAAAGTTAACTTCATTGAATGAATTCGAGAAAAATCAATTGCTATAAATTATTCCCTTGTCCTGAAAGAATCTTATGGTAGCCTCTTTGTCTGTAGGTAATTGCAAAACTGTATAGTTCATCATACTAAAAAGAATTTAAATGAAATATGGCAAGAAAATATAACATTATAATATTTCAAATAAAAACTAGAACTATCGAGCCTTCATATTTGAAGCATTAAATTCTTGACTCAGAATGTTTGACTCTTGTTGTAGCATTGTTTTTTTCACATTTTTAACTGACTCCACTCTAAAGGAATAGTACCCATTGCAAAAATACAAAATATTGTACTCAACATGATAAATAAATATTGTGAAAATGAACTACAGGCAAAATAAATAAATAAATATAATTACATTGCAATTAGCAGAGAGACATAATCAGAACAATTTAGATGTATTCCCAATAACTATCAAAATCATTTGCACAAAATTTTGACATCCATCAGGAATCCCAGATAAGCGGCACTTAACGCAATTTTTCAGCCCTCTTGAATCGTGAAAAATTGCCATATCCTCGGGAGGCATTTTTTGATGCCAAGAGAGAAATGGCATCAAAAGGCACTTTCCAAAAATTCCCTCTTCAGACTAATATATCAGGTGGCAAGTTCATGAAACACGTAAGGCAAAGTGTAGCATTTGTGTTGAGATGGTAAACCATACACATAGGACAAGTTGTAAATACTTAGTTGTTATTGTGATCAATCTACGTACTTTTTTTCCATCTTAGTCTTTTAAATTATGATATATTTAAATCCAGCACTATTAACTTATTTTTTTTAATTCTTACTATTAATTTGAGCAATTATCCATAATAGTGATTATATATGTTTGAAAACATGTTCTCGATATAAATGCAGTAATGATCACGCAAATGCAATATATATATATATCACATAGTTAAAAGATAATTGTTTTAAAAAATAAAATATGCATGTGTACTTCAACAATATTACATCCTTGAAATGTATTCCAGGCTACTCAAAAAAAGTTAAATAGTTAAAAGATAATTGTTTTCAAAAATAAAATATGCATGTATTTCAACAATATTACATCCTTGAAATGTATTCCAGGCTACTCAATCATCATCTAATCCGGTTTATGTTAGACATTACGGATTCTTTTATGCACATAATTTCGGATTCTTTTATGCACATAATTTCGCTTAATAAGGTTAAGGAGGGGTTTTTCCCCCCCTTTCCTTCTTTTGAAGTGCAAAAATATTTTTCACGTAGGTAAATAATGAAATGCAATCCTGAATTGAATAACTGCAGAGAAACAAGAATTGTAACAAGTGCTTTAATGGCTTTTTCATGACATTATGCAATTGTTTAAATTTCAGAAACAGACTAATAAATAGAATAGGATAAGGTTAATTGAATTTGTCTCTATTTATTCCATGAACAGTTAAATCATATTGGTTACCTGAAACATATAATATTACTTTGTGTAATTTGAACATTGTCTATAATAGTGGTTTCAAACTGGCGGCCCCCGAAGAATTTTTATGCAGTCGCGAATATCTTTCAGCTATTCATTTGCTACAAATATAGTGATGCAAAGATTTCTATGTTTTAAATTATTTGAAGTTCTGAGTTTACATTACATGCCTTACTGTTAAATATGAACATGAGTAACATGTCAGAAAAACCTATAAATATGAATCTTATTCAAAGATTTGAAGATACAAATTTAATTAACTCTTATTCGTTTTTGTGAAAAAAATAAAAGAAACTTTTGCTCATGTTTTGGCTAATGGTATAGATTTTTTATTGACATACCAAACTTTTGATCCACAATATCCTCTATATAAAGAAATCAGAGAAATATGCTTGATGTAGAAAAATAGCAGAACAATGCTTAATATTTTATACAAACTTATTAGCATTTCAAAGCCTGATTATCATTTTATTGCATTTTTAATAATTATATTTGAATATAAATTTGATTATGAGGGGTTAAAAAAACTGCTTTTTTTTATACAGAGTGCCTAGGAGCCTTTAGACTCTTATGATAGCACCTAAGGAAAAACTGCTGCACACTGGTAGTTCATCTTGGATTCATTTAGGAAATAGCCTGGGGTCATAATTAGGAAAAACAAATTTAGTTAGAAGTCATGTGATCATCAGTACAAAGATCTATCTGTAGAGTCATGACACCAAACACTATTCCCTTTCCTTTTCCGTATAACATCCATAATACTAGAAACTAAACATTCTTTCCACTGTTTGGCGCCTATCGCCCAAGTTACGGATCGCGATTTCAGGAACCTCGCCAAGTGCTGGTTATCTGAGCCGAGCTTAAACTCTATTGGAAGAAAGCTCCGGTACGTAAGATTTTGGACCGGAGCGCACCGGCCTTATTTAATAAGAAGGCTTCGGCACTTTTTTTATATAACTGAACAATTATTTCAGTAGAAATTTGATCTCGAAAATTTTATTTTTAGCAATTAAGTTATATAAAAAGTCGCTTATTAAATTTTAATTCATTTCTTTACATTTTATTTAATTTTAATTACTTAAGTATTTTAATTATTTTAATAAATAATAAATTAATTAATTAAATAATAATTGACAGTAATTATGTATATCAGTTAAATAATTAATTAATTTGAAACTCATTAACTAATTAATTTTTAAATTACTACTAAATAATCATTTTATTTATTTATTTACTCTGTTCTTTCCTGATGGTCTTCCATAGGGCTCCGGCACTTTTAGAAATTAAGCCCTGCCCACATGCATAATCAAATAATAGTGAAAGTGGTCTTCATATGATGATAAATGAAACTAATTGAATATTGAGTCTCCAATTGCAGTTTGAATGAAATGACAATGGAAAGAGAAATCAATTGTCTATTAGTTTCAGAGTATGCCAATGATATACATAATATTTAATGTACTACAAGCTTTAAAAGGAAATTCAAAAACGATTAAAATGTATTTTTTAAAACAAATATTAAGATCTGCAAATGAGTATATATCATGCACACTAACATTTAATTTTAGTTATCTTTTAAATTGTACTGCAATTTTACTATTATCTGAAATCAGAATCGAAAATTAACTGCAATTTTATTATTATCTGAAATCAGCATCAATCTATTCTAGTTTCAAAATGTATAAAATAATTGCACACTAACGTTTCTTTTATTTTTAGTTATCTTTTCTATTCTAGTTTCAAAATGTATAGAATAATTGCACACCAACGTTTCGTTTAATTTCAGTTTTCTTTTGTAGCTTCAAAATGTATAGAATAACAATAATAATCTATAAAAATAACAAAACAATAATAATCTATAAAAATAACAAACTGATGCGAAATTCTTTCTCTAGCATTTTCGTTTTTCCAAATCATCCTTTTTAACATGAATTATTCTGAATTAAGAAAATAGTTCTAATTTATCTCTAGTATATCGTACAATGGTTTGAAATGGGTAAATTTTGTCTATTTTCCTTACAATCACGTTTTGCTACTAATATTTTTTTTTTTACCAGTATTAAAAAAATTCCAAAATTTTTACTCCAAGCAACACATTATTATAAAACATGGTGTACCAGTAGCATGTTCATATTAAGATGAAAATACATATATTTAATCCATTTACAACTTCTTTCATTAACTACGCGCACAAAAAAAAAAAAAAAAAAAAAACATAAAAATATTGCAACTATATTTTTACATGTCAAAATAGGTATAACTAATGCTTCAACGGTCAATTAATTCAGCTATCGATTGAATTAAATATGTATAGTGCGGTCCATTCATTTAATACAAAATCTAGAGAACTTCATGAACGCGCAAAACTCACGAACTTACCTAGATCGAATACTATTAGCTTCGAAGAAGACATCCTGAATCGTTCACAAAATGTGAGCATTTCGTCTGCTGTCGCCGCTTATATTAAAAGAATTTGTCGATGACCGTAGGTTTCTGCGCATGTCTTACGTAACCTGTCAGAGACTTCTTTTCTTGCACAGTTTATAAATAAATCTTCAGAGAATTTAATTTAGGAGGAACACAACTTCATAAAGTTGGGCAAGATATTAAAGAAATTGTTTAGTAGATGGAGGAAGTACGTTTTGTATAGAACAGAAAATATTTTCCTATATCCTCATACCATTCTTTGATCTGCAAGCAAGCAATATGGGATTTTTTGTTCTTTAGTTTGCATTTTTTATGATACGTAAATATTACAAGATTAAATTTTACTTAAATTTCTTTCATACTCATATTTAAAAGATGCTAAAATGTGTGGCAACATATACGATATAGCAGACGCTTTCTGTGAATGATCAAATGATCAATGTTGAGTATTGTCATCATTCTTTTAAGAAATAATCATATCAGATAGGTTTAATATGAAATTAAATGGAAGAGTTGGAATGGTAACAGGTGGCGCAAAAGGTATAGGAAAGGCATTTTGTAATGCTATGTTGAATGAGGGAATGAAAGTAAGACGTAAATGGATTTGATTTTTACTTCATTCATAGATTTTTTTTTTCCTTTTAGCTAATTATTACTTTACTCTGCTCCTAAAACAACAACATACTGTAATTAAGGAAAAAAAAAACTTGATCTTACACATAAAGACACTTTGCTAAATAATGAAAATACAATAGAAACTCAAAACTTTAGGCATGTGATCAAATTTAAACAAATGCCTATTTTAAACTATGATCAAATTTAATTGTGACCACAAGTATATCTGATTATGGTTCTAATAATTATTTCAATTTTTAACCTAGTATATATCTGAACACAGATTTAGTTCATTACAATGAAATTACAATTTTTATGAAAGAAATTTTGGAATCCCTTGCCACTGGTTATAACTATGATTATAATATATCTTTTTTCCTGCCCTGAGCGTGTTGGTAAAACATTTTTGCTGGTAGTTAACAAAAAAAAATTGCCTCTTATATGTTTGAATCGGCATTTAATTTTTCCTTTCTGTCTATCATTTAGGTGAAATATGTTATTTGAATATTATCAATTTATATAAATATATTTCATTACATTTCAAATATAATTTCTGGTAATTTGAATCATATTTATGTACTTTTTTTCTCTTTTGCTTTAGTGTCCTTCTACCTAATTTTATTCTTAAAGAGTTGTAATTAACAGCTGGAAATTTAAATTTAGGCAAATTTAACTTTTGATAGTAATTGGTTTTTCAAAAAGTGTATATTCATTTTGAGAGCGATAAACATAAATTCTCTCTTCTTCAAAACAAAAATGCTTATCAAAAGAATCTGAATATTTTTATTTTGTGAAGAATAGAGATCCTGTACCCATAGTGAAAGCTTATAGCTTTAAAATGCTTAGAATGTTTCTATAAAACCAAATTAACTGATTGAATTTTATCAGAATTTAAGTTACATACCATACAGACTTAAAAAAATTTTTTGTGAAAATATAACTTTAAAGAAATTTTTCAATAATAGTTTTAATTCACTTTTTTTTTAATTGATAATATAGGTCAGTGTCTGTGATATTAATGAAAATGTTGGTAAAAATTTTCCCGAAGATATTCTTGAAGATCAGAAAAATAAAGTCGTATTTTGTAAATGTGATGTTTCATCTGAAAGTGAATTCAGAGGTATGTTTCAGTCTAGTTTTGTCAATATAAGTAACAGATTTAAATGCCTTGGAAATATCAAATTTATGTAAAACAATAAAGCAAAAGTGAATTTGCATCATGTAAACTAAAATGAAAATTTCATCTTTATAATAGTTATGTCCAAAACTGTACTGTTAAAAATTTCTTATCACAAGTGCATTCAGTCATTAAGTTGACATTGAAGCAATACCAAAAGTAGCATCAATGAGGCACATCTCGTGGATGCAAAATTAAAATATAATAATTTAAATTTAGTAAACCCTCTTATGGCATTCACATATGAAAGCAACCAGCATTTCTGAATGTAAACAAATGTTAGCATTAAAACTGATCTCTGTGAAAGTGTGGCATAAGGTTTTATCATACTTTTACAGAATACGAAAATCATTTAGTTTCGCTTGCAGTCATCTTATACAGAGATTAGTATATAATGATAATGTATATTGTAAATAAATAAAGTATTATAATATAAATAAATAAACAAATATGGAGCAAAATGTATTTAAGAAGCAGGTTAGCTTCAGGTATTAAAATCCTGTTATGGCTGTTAATTAGCACCTGTGTTTGCAAGATTATAGCCTCAGATTTCAGTGGGTTTCAAAATCATCCTATAATCTTATGTTTCCTTCATAAAGATAAGTGGATATTGGAAGCTCTTGAAATTATAATGTGCGAACCCCAGATTGGTTTATGTGACAGTTCTGTTGTGCCTTGTTGCACACACAGAAATACATACAGTCACACATTTATGGTAGGCTGTCAGGAACAATGAATGATAATAAATAAATAATAATAGATGAAAAATAAATTATAAATAATTAAAATTAAATAAAGTATAAAGGGACAAAAGCCATTAATAACTTAATGATAAGGAAATAAATAATAAATTAAAATATCTAAAATTTAATAAATTAAATCAAATAGCCTACTTTGCTCCTGGGAAAGTGAAATATTTGTTCAGTATCTAGTACCAATATCTGTTTTGCTAACTGCTGAACAACTTCGTGTATTAAAAACAGAATTTTCTAATATTGTGATTATTTTGCTCAGAGCACTCAAGCTAATCTGATTTGGAGCTCTGTTATGTTATCGTCAGCATTGTGATTTCACTCAGAAGTTGAGAAGAGTTGGAGCCAGATTCAAGCTGAATTTAAGTCCTGATTACAGAAAGATTTTTCATATCTTAAAACAGATATTAATGATGCACTGATATTGCTAAATCTATTATTAGAAGATGTACTTATTTTTGCAGTATCAAACAATTGATTAGGCCAAAGGAAAATGTTCCTTTATTCTAAACTATTAACTAACTAATTTTCTAATACTAACTAATTTCTAATAATATTAACTAATATAGTTTGCAAATGTTTCCTGCTTTTTATCTTTATATTTATTGCATATATCATTTAAGTTTATTAATTTAAAATAATTTTCTTTTTCAGAAAAATGTAAACTAAACGTTTGTTGAATTAAGTCCTGTAAAAGCACATCTGTTTCATTTTTAACCATGCTTCAGATTTCTAGAAAAGATGCTCCATTTAATTTTAAAGTTTAATGCATTATCATACGGAACTTTGTAAGAAGCCCAGAAATAAAAATAAGCCAATATTAATTAAAAGTACAGTGCAGTGTAAATTTCAAAACAGAAAACTCACCTTTATCTGAATTAAAGAATAGTAATGAATTGTTCTAAATTCAATAATAAATAACAAGCATTCTCTTCCAATTATATACAGTAAAGCAATTGCATGTAGCTAGGGCAATTTTTTCTACTTTGGCACAGGTGTGAGAGGAAAGCAGGAGAAAGAAGTTTCTATTTTATGTGTGTAAAATATTTCCCAATACAGTATATCCATTTTCTTGGGGCAGCAAGAACGAAGACTCAATAGCTCACAACTTGCTTTGTTTAAATTTCTGATTATAAATAAAATGTATGATTCATTGCAAAGCTGTTTAAAGGAATTAATATGGATTTTTTACACAATTTAGTTAAAAAATAATATTTTCCTTTTTTTAATTTTAAATTTATAGGTATTAGCCACATGCTTTACGACAATGGACATACTTGCCATCAGCATAAAAACAAATTGTGAACAGAAAATACTTAAAAGGAAAAGAAAAGTGTGTGAGATAACAAATGTAATAGCAGGTGATGCTAGTATTTGGGAATTAATTTTATACAGACCATGGGGAAAAGAAAACTGCAATAAAAAATATTTCAGATATGGAGTTCTAAATGGCTCATTTCATGCAACAAAGAAAGATGTTACACAAATTAGAAACAGTTTGAAATGCTGGTAGTCAATGCTGTGGAATCATTCTTTACCATGTCTTCAGGGAAAAAAGATCAAGCTTTACTAGTTAAGGTGTTTATCAGAATTCCAGTAATACGAGGGCAATTCAGAAACTAATCTCCATTTTGCTGTAATTGCCCATATAGATTCAACAAATCTCTTATTTACATCTGAAAGGTATAGTTCTCATTTATTTTTCACATAGTCACAATGTTTATTCAAGCACTTGTTATAGTATTATATCAACTTACCAAACCCTTCTGCATAAAACTCAGCCACCTCCAACTTCAACCAGCTTCTCACAGTGGTTTGAAGTTTCTCATCATCAGCAAAGTGTTGTGTTCCAAGCCACTTCTTCATTGCAGGAAACAGATGGTAATCAGGAGGAGCAAAGTCAGGGCTGCAGAGATGTTGAAATGTATCTCATTTGAATTGGTACAAAAGATCTTGTGTTCGCTGAGCACTGTGAGGCCAAGCGTTATATAGGAACAAAAACCCAGATGTTAGTAGGCAGTGATTTTTCTTCTGCGTGGCTCTTTCCAGTTTTCTCAAAGTGTTACAGTACACTTCAGAACTGATTGTTGTACTTATGCTCCACTAATTCGACAAGCAAGATTCCATTAACCTTCCAGCACTCGCGTTTGCGCAAAATTTACGACGAATTTGGTTTTTAATGCACATTTTTCGCATATCGAAGCTGAGACGTCTGAAGGTTATTTCTATTCATCTTTTCTACCCTTATCCACATCATGGAATGTACCAACAGGAAGTCATTTTACTTTTTTTTTTCACTGGGCTTTTGTGCTACGTGGCAGCTTTTTCGTAAAAGTTACCACACACGCGTTGTCAAGGGTGAAAATTCGGAAAATATTTTTTTCTCAAATATTTTGTAATTTTGTGTTATTAATTGCCTTGTAGTATTTTAATTTGTATACATTCGGGTCTGCAATTTTTATATCGGTTTTCATGGCAAAAAAATATGTGCAACGAGCTGATTTTGCTCGCATTCATCAAGAATTATCTGATGAAGAAAAGGAAGACAAGGAAACCTTTGGATATGAGAACAATAGCAGTTTGAGTGAGAAAAATAGAGAGAGAAATAATATCAGCAGTGAATCTGAACAATTTATTTCGGAAGATGATGATAATAGTGATATAGAAAAAAGGAATGATGATGATATGGTCTATACTGGTAAGGATAAATCTTCTAAGTGTCGAAAACAGAAGTATGCAAACTGCTGAAAGATGAAAAAGATGAATATTGTTAAAGTGTTATCAGGCCTAAAACACCATGTCAAGGATATAGAGGATGAAATAGGATCATTTTTGAAAATCATTGATATAAATCTGCTTGATGAAATTTTGGAATGTACAAATAAATATATAAGTTTGCTTGAAAATAATTTACTTATATTTGAATGTGATATCATTTGTATTTTGCAATAATAAGGTTAATATTTTATTTCTTAACAAATTTATTATCAATATTCACTCATTTGTCGTTTTTCGTGACGAAACCGATAAAATAACGGATGTCGTAAAAAATACGATGCGCGTGTGCTCATGTAAAATTGCAAAGCGCGCATGCTAAAATATGGTAACTATAACCTTCCTTGCTGACAAAGTTCAATGTGCTTTCTGCAACCAGGTTGGAGAACTTGTATGATCCATGCTATTGACTGTTGTTTTGTCTCAGCATTCACATGTGCTACTCAAGTTTCGTCACCAGTCACTATTCTGTCCAAAAATTTTTCTTCTTTGGTGTGCTACTGGGAAAAAAAGTTCTGAGGCAGTGCCCATTGGATTGGTTTTGTGGATGTCTGTGAGAATTTTCGATACCCATTGAGCACAGAACTTCCTGTAGCCTAATGTTTCAGTGACCTAGTACAAAATAGTCCGAGAAATGTTTGGAAATTGTTATAAAAGTTCCAAGATTGTGAATCGATGGATCTGACGGATTTTGTCATCAATTTGTTTGACGAGATTATCACTCGCTTCATATGGCTTCCCACACCTTGATTGATTGTGAATTTTTGTTCTTCGTTCTTTGAAAAATCTCACCCACTGGTTAAACACGCTTTCACTCATAATGTTTGGGCCATGTACGACTCATAATTCACAATGAATTTCTGCCATTGACAGGTTTTTGCCCAAAGAAGTCATATTACTACCTTCCATTTGGTGGGATTTTCAATAGCAGTAGACATTTTGTTACATTAATAACCAACGCATGCATGGCAGTTCAACGCTCTCACTATGACAGCAGGAAGCTTACTGAATCAGAGATTGCTTGATGTCACAATGGTTGCGCTCTGCCCTTTACCACCACACCACAATGAAGGTTAGTTTCCGAATTGCCCTAGTATTTTAAGTGCATTGCAAGAGTATCAACACTGAAAAGCTTGTAAAAAGGGCCTAAAAAATTTGGCAGTTTAAGAGTGCGGCGAGGAAGAGGATGGAAACAGATTTTAAATGAAATTATGGAAGAAGTCACTATTGCTTTGGTTGATAGAACATCCTGTTCTCAATATCCTTCAACAAGTACTCACGTAGTATCACATGATTTGCTTACCCCTGGGGCTATAATAAAGATCACCATTGTGCAAAAGCTGTTTTTTCAAAGCATCAATGTACTGATATTGCTCATGAGCTTATGGTGAAAGTAGCCATTGACAGTACATGGTCTTGGAATATTTTATGGTCAGATTGGAGCAGTAAATAATACTGCACAACACTATGACTTATGGTACAACAAGTCACAATGTTGTGTGTGAACAGTCTCTGCATTCTGATCACATGACTGTATGATGTGGTTTTACTGCTGACTTCATTCTTGGCCTCTTTGAGGAAATTACTCCTCAGTGTTCTAAAAGGTATACTGTCATGAGTACCCATTATTGCTAACATTCTGCAGTAAGTCAATCCTATCTTATAAGAATGAGAATACTTAAAAATTGTCTTTATGCAAGATAGAGCAACACCCTATACTGATTAACAAATAAAGCATCTGCTTTGTGTTGATTTTGAAGATGACCGAGATTACTCAGAAGTTTTCCAAGTACAGAGGCTGTTCGCACGTTTCTCAGACAATGTATATTGTATTCACAAAACTAAATTACCTAAAATTCTTGTGTTTTAAATGTTCTATTTGACATCCCTTATTCTGAACTATCTTTTGACACCACAATTTCCAGGATAACAATGCCTTTTGAAGTGTCAGAAGAGGTATTCTATCCCACTCCTCCCTAACAGCTTTCTAGAGGCCTGTTAGGGTTTTGGGACAACGTTTGGATAATGCAGTTTTTAAAAGTCCGAAAACACAAAAATCCATAGGTGACACATCGGGAGATTTAGTAGGGATATCGGTGAAGGGTATGGCCTTGATACCAGTTTTTTGTTCCATTTCTTTTAGGAAATTTAGTGTGGGTATGGCCTTGATACCAGTTTTTTGTTCCATTTCTTTTAGGAAATTTACAGTGGATTTTGACGCGTGACTGCTAGCTTTGTCCTAATGGAGTCTCACAGATTGATGGCACTGTGGGTAAAGCGGTGGTATTTCATCCCGAAAAATTGGTGATAAAATATGTTCCTGATAGTATTTGGAGTTAATCTTGACATTTTTTTGCACTCTCTTTATTTTTAACTTGCCATAATAAGAAAAACCAGCAACAATCATGAATCCTTTAGAAAAACTTTCGTTCTTTGAACCATGTACTTAAATTTTTTTCTCCCCTTTTATGATAATAAATGGCTCTTTTTTTGTTACAATCATTTAAATACACCCAAGCTTCATCTATTGTGACAATTGTTTTCTATTTTTCTTTGGATAAGTGTTTCTCATATAGAATTCTGTAGCATGTCTTGCGTTGAGCGATATGCTTTGGAAGAAGACGATGCACATTATGTTTTCTCACTTTCTTAAGATTTAAAGCAACATTTATCATTTTGTTTACAGTGGACACTGAGCATTTTAATGATTTTGCAACTGTCCTTTGACTAGGAGGATTTTCTTTTAACATTAAACAACGTACCTTTGCAGTAGTGGAAGATATCCGTTTTCTCCTTGGATACTTGTTTGGAATTTTTGTCTCACTTGAGGCTCCAATTTGACATTTTTTTTCCTTTCTTGTTGATGATATTACCTATCAATGCTTTAGATATCACAAAACCATGACTCTCACATCGTTTTTGGATAACGGAGTATGCATATTTCTCTTCGGAAAGAGCGTAAATGTAGCCTTCGAACCACTGCTTTGTTAAATTCGCCATTTTAAATAAAAACAAAACTTTCAAGCCACAGACGGTAATTTTGACTTTTAAAAACATAGTACAATTGCAATTACTTCTTTTGCAGCAAACGAGTTTTTATTACCGCTTACCAAAATCATCTAAAAAATGTGCGAACAGCCTCTGTACCTGGCTTGTTCTCCGGACCTGTGGTCGTGAAGATTCCTGAAAGATTGTGTCTGTCAAGGAAGTCTGAATGTAAAGCAAACACAACACACTGTGTTGCTGCAATGCTCAAGAAACTCTTCCCACTGCTATTGAACATGCCACCAATACAAACAGAATGCACATTGAACAAATGCTATGATTAAACAAAGTTTTAGATTTTTAGTTTGTGTTTCTTGTTCTTTATACACCACCTTTTCACCTGGCAGTGAAAATTTTAACTTCACTATTTTTTTATTTCAGCTTTCTTTTTCCCATAGTCCTTATAATGTATATAAAGTTTCAATGAAATAATTCTACCAGAATAGGGTCTACATAGGTCTAAGCAAGGTCACTTTAATTATAACTGTCCTATATGTATGCAAGTGCTTAAAAGGTTCCATAATGGTCAAGACTTTTTTTGAAAGACTGCTAGCAAAAAAAGCTTGGAATCCATCCATGTAAAAAAATCAAAATTGAAATAATATGTATAGTAAATTTTGGTAATTAATTACAATTTGATGACCAATTATGGTATTTTTTCCACGTAAGATAAAAAGATTTGTTTTCACAGCATTCTGGTACAAAATGAAATCTGAATATTTCTTTCTGCATTGAAATAGAATTTTATCTATTAAGAACAAGTAACACACGATACTTAGACTGATAAAAGCACCCATGAAATGCTCACTGCAGATATGTTTTTATATCTCTTTCGATACACACAAGAGTATTTTCAGACCTATAGATTAAATGTGCCCGCATTTGATGCAGATATTGAAGCTATGCCACTGATTCACTGGTATGTGATTATTTTCCTGAGTATACTAACTTGGTTGTGATAATAATATGGGTGGAAGAACAATGATGCCAGTTATTAAAATTCATTTAATATAAGAGAAATTGTCAAATACTTTTACTCATATATGTGTGGAAATTAATAATTTATTTCTTTCCTCAAAATAGATTATTTCCTTACAAAGACTGAACTGTGTGTTAATTTAATACATTGATCGGTATGCTGATTTTGCTCAAAAGTGTTGTAAGCCCCATATCCAACTAATCCATTATGTAACATTATATTCCTGCTTTTTTTTAATACAATATTTATCATTCATAGCCACATTTCCTAGAAACACTTTCAGGCAGAGTTATATGCAATTGTAGATATATCTCTGTTGGATAAGAGATTTAGATATAGTTAACATGAATGCTATTTAACAGAATAATTCATGTTACACATGTGATGTCATTTATATTTTGTAATGTTTTATATATTCTTCATTTCAGATTTATTCATATTTTTTTATGTAGACTTTTTAAGTGCAACAGTTAAATTAGAAGTAACTTTTAATCAGCTGGTAATCTGGATTCAGTTACCGAGATGTTTTGATTGTTGAGTTCTCATGATTTGTATAATTTAAAATATGATCCAAGTCCCTTACACTATTAAAAAGTATAAACAGACCTAAGTCACATACTTAAAATAGTGCTCTTCATCAATGAGTCCAAGTCATATACTTAGATTACAGTGATCAAACCAATTATACTATTTATTTTTCACACAGAGTGCACAATATTTTTAAATCCCTACTTTTTTCCTCTTAAAAATTAATATTACTTAGGCAGATCTAGTTTTTAATAAGATTCTTTTGGACATAGATAGTGGCATAGAATGACAGCTTTTTCAAGTTTTATTTATTACTTAATGAATACTATATAATATTAAGTGCACATTACTGATTTGTCAAAATCCACTTAGCTGCATTTGATAAAACCATAAAGACTTTTGGAAGGATTGATTTACTCATAAATAATGCTGGCATACTCAATGAACATGAATGGAAAAGAGTCATTGATGTGAATTTTGTAAGTACTTTAAAAACTGCAAATATATATATATATATATTGTTTTTAATACAACTTATCAAAATATTTTATAATACATGTTTTGTTTACTGCAAACATTTATCAGAGATATGTAACAAAATCAATAAATGCAAATGTTGGATATGTCTCGAAATTTGAAAGAAATTTTATTGGTCGTTATTTCTTTAAGTTATCAAGAAATTTTAAATACCAATATTTTAAAATAATATTTAATTCAGATTAATTTTGTGTTTATTTTCATTCATTCTGATGTAAAATCTATTACTCCAAGTATAATTAAATATATCCTTATAATAATTTTACTCTTCTGTTATAAAATATATCAATTCGACTACGAGTATTAACCATGTTATATTTTGTCTTTCTACCATTCAGATGTTTAAGTATGTAGTAGAAACATTATTAGCAGAATGGATAACATAAAATATTCAAATTAAAAATACTATATTTACCTGAATATAAATATAGTATTTTTTTCTTTCTTTTAAAATTTGGCTTCGGTAGGCTTACAAACAGGTAAAGAAAATAGCAGAATGAAAGAAGGAATGCAATTAACACACTATTTAGAATAATTACACTGTTCATATAAACCACTCTGGTGATTACTGTATACAATTATCATAAAAAATTTCTTTGATATATAAATGCCTAGCAGCCTATTTGCTCAATCAATTGAAATGATATTTCACTATTGTTATTTGAAGATATTCCCTCAACATTGTGATGACAGCCAGACAACAGACTTATAAGAATACAGCTCACACACACAGTTACTGTTACAATGAAAAAATTCGAAATTTTCGATAATCAGCATCCACTATTTTTCTGTGCAAATTGATCGATACATTGAAAAACTTGGCATTGGAATGATACATGTATGACAAAAACTTCTGGTGTAAAATATTTGCAAAGAGAAGCATTGCAAAGAACCAATGACAATATAAGAGAGGAAGGGGAGGGGACTTTCACTGGAATTGTAAGCTGACAACAGTGACAAACATAACATCGTAGGAAGAATCTGCATAACTTCCCGTTTTATGATATCTTTCAATTCTTACAAATCTTGTGGATGTGATGCATTAATATAACCCCAAAACCAGAATCTAGATCTCCCATAACTGCAGTTTTGCGGCCACTGCAATACTCCAACAGATTTCTGGTTCTGAGGTTATCTGAAATCTAATATACACACATGAAATCCACAAGATTTATCAGAATTGAAAGATGCCATGACATGTGAAGTTATAGACTCCTTCCGTCAATGTTACATTCGCCATCACTGTCAATTCCCACCTGCAATGAGTTACCATCTGCGAAGCTGCAAGCTCAAAACTTGCAATTCCGAAATTTTTTTTCTCTCTCTCTTGCGTTGTCACTGGCTTTTTGCAGTGTTCTTTGCAAATGATTTACACCGGCAATTTTTGCCATATGTGTATCGTTCCATTGTCATTCACAGTTTTCAAATGCACTGATCAGTTTGTGCAGCAAAAAAGTGGTGGGCATTGCCATTTGAAAGTTTCAAAATGTTTCCACTGTAACTGTGATAGCTTTATAATTTTAAATCATCACAATCTCGAGCACATGCCTTCAAATAATAATATCTAAAATTTCATTTCGATCGGTTGAGCAGACAGACCACAAGGTTCATATATCGAAGCAGCATTTTTATCAACACCCTGTATGTGAAATGCATAAATATTGCTAACTGTAATAATCGTATCTCAGTAAAAGGTACTAGTATTTCAAGGAAGAAAAATAGACTAAGATTCTCTTTCTCAGAACTACTACAAGACAAACACTCAACTATATTTTTATTTATTTATCTTAAATGTAAGGGGGGAGTTTGTGATTTTTTTTCTTAATTTTTTAAACAATTACAAAACAAAAATTATTACCAGTGTTACCTGGTTCAAATATAAATTGTCTATCTAATTGAATTTACTCATTATGACATTATTTCATTTGAAAACACATTGTTGTTGCTATCCATCATTTCTTTTATCCTAACTAGCAGAACTGTTACTTCTGCTCAATTATTAAAGAAAAAGTTACTGAATGTGATATGACTTGTAGTATATTATTTTTAAATGTTTTTCACATTTTTGGACATCTTAACTATAGAAAATTGTGAAGGATAAAAAATAATATTAGAATATTCTTAAACTTGTTATGTCTTTCAACAACCATATGTGTTCAATAGTGCTGAAACAGGTTACTAGTACTTTCATACCTATTATAAAAGAGACTGCTCAGAACTAAGGAAGCAAAATTTTAAATTAGTAAAAAAGGTCAATACTCAGATTAAGGCACATAGAATGATATTATTATGTCCCAATCTATATATTGAGTAACGTGTTGAAAGATGTTATTATTTATAATTATTTTATCACTTTTTCTCGATTTCATTTTTATCATAATTTTAATATGCTAAAAAAATATTGTGTATTATAATTCACTTAAATAAAATAATCATAGTCGAGAAGGAACGTTTCTGAGGTTTTAAAAAAAGTATCAGAAAATTATTTTGATTTCAATTACATTAGGTTGCTAAAGAAGTAAAGCTTTTTAGGAGCATATTATAAATGTATGTACTCATTTATTAAATTTTTGACCAAAAAACAGAAGAAATAAAAAGATACTTTGATATATAACAATAAAGTGGATGATCTATATAATCACACCAAAATGGGAGTAATTAGCTCAAACAATGCAATTCCAAATAATACATTTATACAGTAAGACTTGTCTATAATACTGCTGAGTAATATTCAAAAGTCATATTAATCTTCAAACCTCCAAAAAATTTAAATACTCTTATTTGAGGATAAATTATTTTGGATTGTGATAAAAAGATTATCACAACTTTTCAATCCAAATTAGTCGGAATATTTATAAAGATTATAATGTTATCAACCGATATACAGATCATAGTTATTAAATCATCCATAGCAATTTGTTGATTATATGTAAAAATAGTATAAATCTTTCTTTTGTTATTTAATGAAAAATTTAATTTTATAACTTCAATTTTCATTTAATATTTCTCATCTTACATCCTGATCAATGATTACCAAAAAATTTTAACACAAATTAGTCAGAACATTTATAAAGATACTGCAATCTATAGCCATAATATTTCTTTAAATACTTATTTGATCATAATGTATTTTTAAGATAATTTATCTGGTAAAAGAAGTTTGTTTTTGATTTTTTTTTTTAACATTGTTTCTGAGCGATAATGTCTTGGTATGTCATACTGATTCAAATCTGAAATGGTTAGAATGCGCTTTAGCCCACTGCTTGGCGGCGGTTGTTTTAGAATGAGCAATAAACGCGCCAACATGGATAACGCCGTATATCCGCCAACATGGCTGACTGTTTGTACGTTGCCTACATTGTGCAATTCGCTGAAGTTTTTTTTAAGTTTAAAAGGAACGCTGTGCACATGGCATTTTCTTGTAATTTATTTTCGTTATTTTAGCTTATTTGTGTATGTTGCCTATGTACATGTATTGCCACCGTACATGGTATCGTTTGTAATTTTAATGCTCTTTTAAAAAAAATTCTTTCTTTCTTCGATGCCATTTTGGCTACGTTTTCGCGGAGCGTGTCGGGAAGGTTATGTAACGGCATAAAATGTGCAAGTATTACAACATAAAATGTAAATAATTAATTTAAACCTGACAAATATTTTAATGATCATAATGTTCGTTTTGCATATTATTTTATTATCTTTTTGTGGCAACAGTTTCCATACTAATTTATGCTTTAGAATTCTATGTTTTGTTTGCATCGCCAAGCAGTGGGCTAAAGCGCATTTTCACCTCTGAAATTATTATGTTAGTATTTTCCAAACAAAATATGGCTTGGTAATATAAGCTAGGATTACATACATGAATTTATATTAAACTATACTACAAGGGGACTAAAAAAAAAAGGTATATCCATGAGATAAAGCTATATTAAATAATTTTTCTTTTAATTACTTGAGAATAAGTGACAAATTAATATACTTTTGAATGCTAAATTATACCTATTTTATACTGCATAAAAGAGGTGAGTGTGAAAAACTGAGATTAGAGATAACTGCAAATTTTAGAACCATAGAAAAAGCTTCTTACATTGGAAAGAATACCGTAATTCTGAATAGAAAAATCTTACATATTCATTATGTTGACAAAAGTATAAAATATATAGTCAACCTGCAAAAAAAAATTGATGTGGCTGAAGACAATATTATTATATGGTTGAAAGGCTGTTAAAAATAACTTGCCATTCAATCAAAATCATTAAAAAGTCAGTATACGTAAAATTAAAATACAAAATCTCTTGAAATAATTTTTTTTTTTTCATTGAGCATATTTTTTGGTAAATACAAATAAAACAAATATTATCGAAAGCAGGTATAACAAACAAATAAAACAATTTTACAAGTTCCATTGAGCATAGATTACGTAAAATGAATCACAGATTATTCGTAGCAACCTCAACAAGAGTACACCAAAGCAGGGCTATTTACTTATTGCCAATACATCATACTTATGAGGCCAACTTTTTTTAATTGTGCATTCAGCATGAGCATTAGTTATTTAGCTTGAGAACCACTCAATCTCTGCATTTCTTGTTGTGACTGAGCAATATCATGTAAAGCTTGCCTGATTTGTTCTAGCAAGAATTCTCCTTTAAGAACAACTTCTTCTAGCCTTCTTGCAGCTTCTTTATTTTCTTCATCTAAGCGTTTTATACTTGCTTCTTGTAGTTCTGGATAAGAATCTTCACTAGGCAAACTATCAATCAAAACATCTATGTCTTTGGCAGTTTTAGCAATTAGAGTAGCAAATGTTTGACAGTAATCTTCAGGTGGCTGAGGTGGTTTAGGGCCTGTTTTATCAAATTCCGGGAAACTACTGGGAGTAGCGCACTGCTGTAGAACTCCAATGCTGTTGCAAATGTTTTCAGCCTGAGCATTTACGGCATCTTGCAGTTGCGACAAACGATCAGCCATTCTAGTAATCAATTTATTGTACAGTTTTCCACTAACTAATATTTATATCCATAATTAACGATGATGTAACGTAATTTCTTCTATACTCAGTTTACAAACAAGGAGATGACTACGGAAGTTTTCAAGTTTTATCACGGCTAATTTTATTGCTGGATAATCAAAACGACGAGTTTTCTGCAAAAAGTAATAATATTCAAATGATAAAGTTTGTGACAGAAAGTTCCACAGATTACACACAAGCAAAATTTTGGTTTTACTAGTTCAAAACCACCTCGCGCTTTCACTTCTTCACTCGTAAACATGCAGCACGATGGCGCTGAAAAGTATATGATGCCAGATTCATTAACAGTTAAACTATTAGGTCCTAAATTGATTTATTACTGACGCTGCAGATGTCGTTCCGATACAGCAGATTGTGAATTTGCTGTTTTTTGAATCCTTTGATATATTTTTAGAATTCGATCATTGTTTAATAAATTCTCGTTATTTTGAAATTTTCGGCAGTTAAATTTCGATATCCACCTTTAATACTGTTATGCTCATAGATGTAATAATAATAATAGTTCATTCTGCGTGCAATAAAAACTGACATCAGCCAGAATTTTGCCGTAACTGTTATTTTAGTATTAAAAATATAGATTTTGTTTCAAATCTAGGAGGAGGGCGCGTGATCACGAACGATGGAGACAGCAGCTTGGCCAGTTCCGAAATTTTTATGTGTTTTTTCCAAAAAAAAGCCTTAATTAATTAAAAACAAATTTTTAAATTTTATCCGAAGTGTCTCGCCCTTAAATGTGACAGTTTTTCTGTGCAAAAAAGGTATACCTTTCCTTCGCACCCTAGTTTGATTTTTCGCCCATGGGTGCAGAAAGACTTAGCGGGTGCAAGACAAGACATTTGTGTTCTTTGTCTGTCTGTTTCAAATCTGAGCACAATCTGACGCTATAAGTGTTTTTTTTTTTTTTAACGTAGCTCTATCATACAATTTTAAATATTACTGAGGAAATGAAAAAGATATTCAATGCTGACATTTTAATAAATAGTGAATAAGAAAACTTAAGCTGTCCGTAACATTTAAGTTATCTTATTCTATAAAGTATACATGTATGTTAAAAAAGTAAAATAGTTCTAAGCAAAATTCTAGCTTACCAAAACTGTAGATCATTGCGATACCTTTATTGACACTCTCTGATTCTTCGCTCTTCCATGAAATGTTTTCGAATCATAGGCGATTTTGTGAATTAGCGAGAAATGTTTGTTTGACTGTCTTTTGGTCTTATAAGTTTTATTCTGTTCATAACTAATAAAAAAACATCTGATGAGAGAAAAGAAATTTTATGGGAAAAAATAAAAATCTATATAACCGATATTTATGTTTTTACGGACGGTAGATACTGGATAGTTAAATATGAAACGTGCAAATTCACATGTATTAAGATAGTGGTCTCAATCTCGCGGCTTGCGGTCCGTATGTTGCCCCCGAAGCAATTTTTTGCTGTCCACGAAGATATTTCAATTATAAACTTGCAAATGCACTGATACAACTATTTCAAGATTTTAATTAATTGAAGATCAAGTTTACATTATTTTCATCACCGTTAAAAACTAACTCATCAGAAAAACTAAAAATGGAGTTAACTAATTTACAGTGTGATATAAATTTTATTCAAAGATTTGATGATTCAGATTTTGTTAACTTTTATTCGTAGTTGTCAAAAAATAAATGAGTTACGAATTTTTGCCCTAAGAATAATTTCTTTATTCGGGAATACATTTCTATGTAAACAGTGTTTTTTTATACTTAAAAATTTTTAGGGGAAAAAACTATTGTCGGGGGGAGCATCATGTGGATAATTTCTAGTAATTCCTGTCTGAGGCTTCAAACTTTTTCAAAATCGAAACGCGATAAAGCATCAGACAGTGTAAGAAATAAAAGAAGTTTTAATTATTTACATACAAACATACGTATTTATCATCTTTATTATTATAAGAGATAAAGATTAAGTTGTATTTGTTGTTTGTACAATTTGTTGTAAGTATTTGTTCTCAAGTTTTGTCCGACATGAAAAATTCCCTCTGAAAAGTTAAGGAAGTTTTCATAATTTCTTTCAGTTTAACTTAAAATAAGTTATTTAATGATTAATTAAATATGTTAGGAATATTTTAATTGAACCTCAGTCTAAAAATTTAATATTTAGCTGCCAGTATATTTGAATTACAAAATGTAATAAACCAAAATGTCTTGGAGGTACCAAATTTTAGATTTCAGGTACAAAATAAAAATAAGTTTGAATTTTTTTGGTTTGCAGTATTATGATTATTATTTACGCATGTTTTGAAAAATATTTAATAAGAGAAATTTAAAATGTATTTAAAGTATTTTGTATCCTATTAATAAAATTTGTAGAATTTTATTTAATTAATTAATCTGGCCCCTCATATTTAATTAATCATATTAATCATTTAAATTTCATCATTTAATTTAAATATTAATCATTTAAATCTCATCATTTAAATTAATCATATTTAATTAATCTGGCCCCTCAGCTGTTTTTAGATTATGCATGCGGCCCGTAATTTTAGTTGAGATCATTGAACTAAAGCACGGGTATGGCACGCATACGGCTTGATTGACTATTTTCGCGTGTAGACTAAGGAGGTAAAAAGGAAATTTACTGTACTATTTCGTAACTCCTAATGTATACTCAAAAATACACACACACAAATACATACCAAAAAAGTTCAACCGAATATTGGAACCGGAGTGCAGGTAATCAGAAAGTACCTATTTATTTTAGTTTACTAAATTTACATGAGCACATCTGTTTTAAATTTTAATATATCCAACATAATATTTACGATATTTAGTATTTGACTCAAAATGAAGGAAAATGTATAAAATATAATTAACAGTTCTCATAAATTATCAAAGTATCGCTAATGAAACCCTTGCTAATAATACTTCGATACTAAAGTGGTTATACTGGGTTACTACTGTTTGAAACAATACTTCCCAGTACCCTGGAAGACTTTCTGTAGGACTTGACGTTGAGAGGAACTCAGGTAGATCCATGAGCGGCAAAACATCAGGGAATGTTGAAAAGAAAGAAAAAGCGAAGAAAATTTGTTGCATGTGCCGCCATCTGGTGGTGGTGGTGGCGGAGGCAATGATGGGAGAGCTGGGTTGCTATTGATCCAGTCCAGTCCAGTCAAGTATTGCCGGAATATCGTAGCAATTGCACGATGTGTCCGGCTCCTGATAATTTGCCCAAAAGGCACATGACATGGGTAGGTCCAGGTAGGTGAAATACATACACGAAAAAGGAGGGGGGTGACCATGCTTCACCAGGTTTAGAAAAACCAAAAAATGATCACAATCAGCGCAGCGACAAGGAGAGAGAAAAACGCAAAACTTGACAAATGGCCTAGAGCGCAAGAAATATAAAACACATAATATCAAATTAAATACAGACACAAATATAAAATACAAACATAAAGAAATACAAATATGCAATGATAAAAATAAAAATACGCAAGAATAGTGAAAATATAGTTGAATAAATAGAATATATACATTATGTACACACCAGCAAATAGCTAGCAAAAGTAAGTGCTAAGTGCTTTACGTGGGAAAGTTTAAATCACATATATGTGCCGCATAAGGTCTGATATATCTGTCCTCTATGAGAATTTCATAGTCAAGGGTGTTGAAGATCTCGAGGTGTGGCTAAGTGAGAGCCTTGTTTAAGAACTTGTCATTAATTCGAAGAAGATAATCTTTAACAGTTTCAATCTTTAAATCTCTGTGTAATATCATTGGACACAAAGTAATGGACATTCGTAATCAGCCGTAAAAACTTGTTTTGCATAACTTGTATTCTGTAGAAGTCACGTGATGTAAAAGCTGCCCAGGCCGGGGAGGCATAAGAAGACGCACTATTGCCGTATAAAGGTGCTTCTTACGTAACTAATCCAGTTGCGAATACTTTCCTAAAAGCGGCATAAGGCTTTTCATAACAATTATGGTGTTGTTTCGGATGTGAGTGAAGTGATCAGTCTACGTAAATTTGTGATTAAAAACCACACTACGTAATAGGCCTTTTTTACAATTGGGACTTCTACGTCGAAAAGGGTAAGTCTGACATTTAAGGGCTTTTTAGCCTTCTTCTTGCTAATAATGAGTAATTGCGATTTAGTTGCATTTATGGCGATTCGCCATTTGGTGCACCAATGCTCTATGTGCGGAATTGTTTCTTGAAGTTTAGCAACTGCAATGGCCGGACTCAGGGATCTCACTGCCAGCGCCGTATCATCGGCGTACCACTCCAGGTAATTATTTAATCCAGTAAATGGTTTCGGGAAATCTGACACATAAAATAGATATAAAATTGGGCCAAGGATAGAGCCTTGGGCCACGCCGGCATTTAATCTTCTCTAGTTGATAATCTTCTCTGCGTAAAAGTATCTTGTCCGATATTAACGAAAAATTTTCTATCATTAATAAATGAGTATATAAGTAAAGTCATCTCCCGATCGAAGTCATTTGCAATTAGCTTGAAGATAAGCCCCTCATGCCAGACGCGGTCGAAAGCTTTCGCCACGTCCAGCATGAGGAGGGCAACTTTTTGATGGTTATGAACGGCAGAGCCGATGAATTCCGCCAATCTGACTAACTGCTTCGTAGTTGATGAAGACTTGCGGAAACCAAACTGCTCGGGAGGGAGCTTTTCAAGATATTTTTCCATGCGTTTCAAGATCACCTTTTCATATATTTTACCCAGTCCGGGTAGCAGACTAATTGGGCGGTAGCCGTCCGGCTTTGTAATATCTTTCCCAGGCTTGGGGATAACTATAATTTTTGCGGTTTTCCATTTTGTTGGAAAATAGCTATTCTGCAGACATGCATTTAAAATACTTGCGTATTTGGCAAAAATGTTTATAGGTAAATTCTTGATGGTAAAATTAGTAATAGAGTCGTACCCTGGGGCTTTCCGATTCTTTAACCTCCTTATAATTTCAGAAATTTCAAATGGGGATGTGAATTCCGTCTTGTTGCGCACAGATGGTCCTGTGAGATAGTCTTGAACGCAGTAGCGAACATCATAAACAAAAGAGTAATCACAAGGATTCTCATTTGGCCGTAATTGTTTTTCGAAATGTTCAGCTAGCATATCGGCTTTTTCTTTGTTGGTAAGAGCGATTTTGTTCCCATCAGAAATGGGCTTATTTACTGGCGAGCTGCGCTTGAGCTTTCGAGTAAATGACCAAAATTCGTGGTTGGGTTCATTGAAGCTGGCGATTTTGTCATTCCACCTTTCAATACGATATTGCTTTATTTGGACTCTAATTTGCTTATTTAATCTATTGAGTTCTTTCTTGATACGCGGGTCCCACGAGCGGTTCCATTGCTTGCGTAATCTGTTCCGTATTTTGATATCTTCACGAATATGACGGGGAAGAATGTCCGGATTTTGTTCGCACGGGATTTTACGAGTAGCATTCGTGAAGGCACAGTTAATCCGTGAGTGCATTAATCGCACGGTCAATATCAGTTTTAGTCTGCAGGGGTGCGGTATCTGGCGGGTTTTCTCGAAGAAATTGCTTGAAACAATCCCAGTCGGTGATGGTTTTAAATTTCATATCATCACTTTTCTGAGTGCCTAAAGTAGCAATAACCGGCACATGATCCGAAGTTAAGTCCATATGTACATCTAAGAAAATTGGAAGGAGACAGTTGTGACAAGGATGTTCAAAATATCACCTCTATTTACCTGTGACGGTAAATAAGTATAACTTGTGGGCGCATAAAAGTACACAGGATAATTGCTGACAAAATTGAAGTGTGTCACCATTAGCGTTTGATTTTCTGCAGGCCCACTCACGGCTTTTAGCATTAAAATCTCCTGCTAAGGTAATGGGTTCGTCTGAGGGCAGCAATTCTGCTAGGATGTTCTCGTCAAGTGAGTGCTTGGGTGAATTAAAAATTGCACTGAAATAAACAATGCCAAAGGCAGGCAGTAAAACAGTAGCAGTAATGAGTTCCAGTCCATTCAGGCGTACTTCGTTAATATAACAAGACTGGAGCGAATTTCTGACGAAGATAGCTGTGCCGCCACCCCTGTGGCTAAGTCTATCGCACCGATAACATCTATAATTTGGGATGGTTATGCGATGGCTCGGGTTGGCATGCGTCTCAGAAATGACAGCAATGTCAATCTCATTTGTAATTAGGAAATTTTGAAGTTCTTGCAGTTTATTAAGAACGCATCTCGCATTCCAAATCATGACCTGTACTGGCGCTCTTTTAATTGGATGTATGGCCATTATCACTAGTTACGCTTTTATTATTTTCTTGATTGGTTTCCTTTAATTGAGTTATTTGTTGCGTTATTTGTAAAAATCCTGCACTTTTTATGATTGAAACAAGTGCAGCCAAGTCGGAGAATACTTTTTTGGCCTCGCTTATGGTATCTGTGTAAATACCCGAGGACAAAGCCTGAGCATATGACTTACCCTCTATGACTCTGTTATTAAATGTTTTTGATTTTTCTTCTTTCCGCTTCGGGAACTTTATACAACCTTTAAAACTGGCGGTATGTGATTCACCGCAGTTCACACAAACGAGAGGCTTATCTTTGTTATAACGTTCTGGGCAATCCTTTGAATTATGTCCCAGGGCGCAACGCACACATTTGGGGGGGTTAATTTTGCTATTGATAATTTTTTGTGAAAATTTTTTCCGTTTTCTTTTCTTTTTAAAAGTGGTAGATACAACTGTAAACAGCGCAAAACTTCAAAATGGAAGAAACTATTAAAATTAAGAAATAAAATCAGATTTTGCTGATTAAATGCATATCAGAATACATCTTGCCACTGTCATAGCTGATACCGTTATGGTTGTAAGGTTTTAGTTAAACTAACCAAGTTTTATTTTAATTTAAATCTTTCTATCTCTTCTCTGTTTCAACTTCCCGTCAGAAGAAGCGCGCGTTCTCAGCTTATGCTAATTTTGAAGTACATCCAAGTACTATTTAAACCAGAGGTAGAAACCTCTTAGTGTGAGAGAGCTTTAGTCTCAGATCACGGTCATTCTGCTCGACGTTCGTCTGACCATCTAGCAGCTAAATTTATAAGCCATAGTGCTTACTACGTGATTGCATATTGAAATAAATTGAAGTGCGCTAGTATTAGTATACCTTGCTACGCACTCTTTTAGTTAAAGGCCAAACTCCGCGAATTGCTTTGTTAGCAAAGTTTAATTAGATTTCTATTTTAGTTTTAGTGTTAAATTTATTTGATTGTTAAGTTCGGCCCAAGTGTGGTCTTTTACTTTCTGTATCCCTCCCGAGTTGGGAAGTGTGTAAATAATAGTGATTTAATAAAAGAGGATTTCAAATCCCTTTCAAGTGCAGTTATTC
>KK115268.1:360882-379399 GCA_000611955.2 Stegodyphus mimosarum | reverse complement strand
TTAGAATGCAAGTGTTAAATAGGCTCTCCACCAAATACACTTAAAGTGTTAGACATAAAGCTAGTGAGAACCTCAGGTTTAGCTGGTTATAGGGCGTTTTTTGAGGTCTCGTATGTCAAGTTCTAACTAATGTTAGTCGATCGTAGGTGGAACATTTGAACACCCCGAACACAGAAAACCCGCAATGGCGGTTTGCTTTGCATCCAACACCGGTGAGAGAGCATTGGGGGAAGAATTTAATTGTGCTTGAATGATAATGTGTGTGTGCGAATTTACACAGGTAAAAATAAGGAATTGTACCTAGAAATTTTCTGTTATTATGTTGTACTAAAATTATTTTCCTTCCAGATTTTGCTGGAAGGAGTAAGACTGATGGAAGAAAAATGTTGAAGACTGTTGTTCAAGAAAATTTCTTCTGAAAAAAAAGTTTTCACAAACAGATATTGCCTTGTAAGAGTTGGCCTAAGTTTAGAAGAGTGAAATTTTGACTATTTGTTTAGAATTGCGAGTTTCAGCATGGTCCGTTTGGACCACAGTAGTTTAACTACCGCAATTCTGGCGGGAAGTATGTAAGGTTTTAGTTAAACTAACCAAGTTTTATTTTAATTTAAATCTTTCTATCTCTTCTCTGTTTCAACTTCCCGTCAGAAGAAGCGCGCGTTCTCAGCTTATGCTAATTTTGAAGTACATCCAAGTACTATTTAAACCAGAGGTAGAAACCTCTTAGTGTGAGAGAGCTTTAGTCTCAGATCACGGTCATTCTGCTCGACGTTCGTCTGACCAGCTAGCAGCTAAATTTATAAGCCATAGTGCTTACTACGTGATTGAATATTGAAATAAATTGAAGTGCGCTAGTATTAGTATACCTTGCTACGCACCCTTTTAGTTAGAGGCCAAACTCCGCGAATTGCTCTGTGAGCAAAGTTTAATTAGATTTCTATTTTAGTTTTAGTGTTAAATTTATTTGATTGTTAAGTTCGGCCCAAGTGTGGTCTTTTACTTTCTGTATCCCTCCCGAGTTGGGAAGTGTGTAAATAATAGTGATTTAATAAAAGAGGATTTCAAATCCCTTTCAAGTGCACTTATTCGCCAATACAGTATCTACACCAGAACATAGCGTATTTTCCGCTCCCTGTTCCAGTTCAGGACTTGAAAAGAAGAACTCTTGTAAGTACTTCACCATGTTTTCAAAGAACATACACAGAACACTCAGTCCTGATATGGTTACCAACTGTCTTTGGATGATGACAGTCTAATCAGAGCGTTTGAATGATGTAATCGCAAGAGTGCTCGGCTGCAGGTCGAAACTCGTTGTAAAATTTATAATTGTTCTCAGGTCCGAGTAATTTAGGTGTAAACTACTAAATTTAAAAATTAGTTCACTATATGATAGTTCACTAGCATGGTAAGCTTTCAAATGTTCGAGAGATGTACGTAGGTTCATTATAAAAATAAGAGGAACTCTTTATGAAAGATACAGAAACACATAGAAAGAATGAGCACGTAAGGTAAATGGGATCAGAATAGACAACCGAAAAGTGCATTAATATAGAAAAATAAATGTCAAATACTAATTACGTAAGTGACACATTAGGTTATTGAGAATGCCAGTAGTCAATAGACAGCAGTCAAGAGATTGTCAACAGATAAAATTCTGTTCTAGGCAATTAAGGATAACGTTTGGTCAGTACTTTAATCAGTTTTCCTGTCCTTGTCCTTTTTTGAGCTTAAAAAAGTGCCAAATGGCATTAATTCGAAATTATAAACCCGTTGCAGTGAATGAGGCATTTGGCGTTGTAATTTGAAAAATTGGCGAAAGAAAGTACTAAATTTTCGATAGCTTATAGCAGCCAAAAAATTGTTCGTTTGCTTTGCTTCCATTTGTTTCATTCGTTCTAATGTATTTATTCGTCTGGCTACATATCCTATTCACTCCTTTTTTTAAATTGTTATCCACATACTTTTTGTGTTCATCAGTCCCATTTTGTTAAGCGCTGTCATATCCATTAATAAAATACAGAACAGACAAGAATAAAGACCAAATGGTAGTGTTCGTATCACAAAAATTTGGGAAAAAAACTGAATGATTAGCGGCACTTATTAGTTTACGAGAAGCAAAGTGTCAAACTATTTTTTAAATTGCGTATATGGGTGTTTTAGCAATAAGACAAATAAATAATCAGAGTGTCAAAAAATAAAAGCATATTCTAAAGAAGATATAATAGTTGCTTCTGAAATATCTCAAAATACCATGCAGTTAAATGCAGTCATTCCCCTAAGTCATTCGATTGCAGATCGAAAATAAAAACAGAAATTTACCAAGATTCCAAAGTACCTGCAAAAATGTTAAAATTATCCTTTATTACACTCTTTAACTTATTTACAATGCGTCAACTCGACGTTAACACACTACGCCTCTGCATGGGCGGAAACTGAAACAGTAAGAACTAAACTCAAAATTTGAAGATATTAACAAGTAGTAGAATTAAGCTACAGGGCTCAGACTATCCTGTTTTCTAACAGAGCGTTTATAAATTTAGTGGCAGCAAATTGACAGCTGTTACGCCACGTTTAACCAGCAATAACTGCTAAGCCGAAGCACACGCTACAATACGCATTAGCGTTTTCCCAGACTCTCTAACTTTCCCTTCTAGGAACTTGATACTTAAACCTTTTTCTCCCACTGGTAGAATTTGCATTAATTCACGCACGCTACCAAATTTACATATTTGGCACTGGCAATTAGGGGAATGAAGTCTTATAGGAAAGAACTTAAAATTAAATTTAACTGGTTATTTAAAATAAATATAAATCCCTACAAATTAAATAAATAGATAACAAATTCCGTATTTTTCTGCTGCATGTGTTTTGATACATATGTGAAACGAAAAGAAAGTTGGGAGCATGGCTTTGAATTCAAATGAAACTGAATTCGGGTATTTTGTTATGGTACGACAAGGCTGTCTGTCTGAAAGGAGTTAGGTCTTCGTGTGGTATTTCCAAGCAAGTTGAACTAGGAATTTTGAACTGAGAACCATGCAAATTTATCTGGACCAGCAAAAATAGCATACTATGTAGTTCAGTAATCTTTTCTCTTTCTTATTGTTATTTTCGTATTATGATTAAAAATCTAAATCTGTTTCACTTTTTAGCTACAAGCACTAGCAGTTTACAAATAATTAAGTTCTTAAATCGAAATGTCGAAGCAATATGTATGGAAAGACATAATTTTGTTTCACCGAGTTTCATGGCATATCTCGGAATAAAACGAAGGTGTACTCTATGCTGACTTCTAGGATCTTGGGTACAAGACAGTGGTTCTTAACCTATTTTGTCCTGAGCACCCCTTTCACCCATGCTAGATCATTCATCCCCTCTTTTTCAAAACTCAAAAAATATACATACATTTATTTAAATTTACGTTACTTTTTAACATGTTTTATAAATTAAACAATAAAAAGTACAGAAAATATTGATAAATACCAAAGCTTGAATAAAAGCAATTTGTTATTTTCATAAACTAAAACTAAATACTTAACAGCTAAATAAAGAAGGCTGATTGCGTTCTCTTCTGAAGCTATAAAATTACCTTTCCTTCCCTGTATAAAAGTATACGTATAAATTTTAAAAGTTTTTCAGCGAGAAGGTAATCAATGAGCTTGGGGTGACTGAGCGGCAGGAACTGCATTTGACTCCATATAATGATTAATACATTTGTGAGGTTGCGTAATACTTACTGCATTTTTGAACTTAAAGCATATTTATTGCAATTACGAGAAGTTCTGTACAAATATATATATAATTCATGGATATCATAGAAGAGTATTGTAGTGAAGTAAAGTCCTCGTGACGTGAGGACCCTGATAACGAAGTGTCTCTAGTCGAGATTCGAGATCATTCTAACTTGCTGTTCCGATGGAAAAAATCTTCAGACTTGTATTTTATATCCTCTGATTCATTATATCTGGAATGATATCAGAGAATAAACAAGATCATTGGTTTGTCAGCCCTCCTGAAATCAAGAGGCTTTCACGACAGACACAGTGCGGAACGCTAAAATCTCCTGACACTAGTCGTGCAGTTATGTCTCTTGTACTGTTAATTGGAACGAATTATTACGTCCGCGATGTCAGCCTATGTCGTCTGGCATGTCATAAAAGCTTGGAAATAGTGACTTGCGGGGACCGCACACAAAATATTCTCATCTCTGTGTGATCCAACTCAATCTTAATGAATACACTGCAGGCCACCGTAAATGCAACACCCTGAAGGAAGCAGGCAAATAACATGAAAGTTACAACATGCATTAGCGGAGGTGAGATATGCAAATGATTAGAATTTCAGCGCAGACGCACATCACGCGCGCCACCACTTTTAAGCTTCAAGTTCGGCAATTGTGTTTTTCTTGTGGTTTTTTTTAAAAAAGATCCATTATGCCTCGTAGTAAACAGCGATCATCGTTTGATCAAGTATCCCAGTTCGACAGAGGAAGGATAATGGCCTACCGAGAGTGTGGATTATCTTTCCGGGAAATCGGTAGTCGTGTTGGACGAAACCAAACAACTGTAATGTAGGTATGTGACCGTTGGATGCGGGAGGTTACGACGGACCTACGTATTCGATCGCATCCACCTCAGTGCACCACTTCACGTGATGACAGGAACATTGTGCGCATGGCAGTGACCGATCGCTCAGTCACATCACGAACCATAGCACAGCACATTCAGTGTATAACGCATCATCTAGTGTCTGCGCGTACCATTCGACGCCGTTTACGGCACAGTGGTCTGACCGCAAGACGTCCATTGCTTCGTCTACCCTTGACGCAGAACCACAGACGTCTCCGCCGCCAATGCTGCGATGAAAGAAGGATATGGACGGCAGAATGGAATGAAATTCTCTTTACTGACGAGTCACGCTTCTGTCTGCAACACCGCGATGGTCGGATTCGAGTCTGGGGACACCGTGGAGAGAGGATGCTGAACAGCTGCGTTATGCACCGCCACACTGGTCATGCACCGGGTATTATGGTATGGGGCATTGGATATCTTGCCGGTACTTTAAACGGCCATCGCTACATCTCCGAGGTGTTGGAGCCAGTTGTCCTTCCTTACCTTCAGGGCTTGCCCACAGCCATATTTCAACAGGATAATGCGCGACCACACGTGGCACGCATTGTCCAAGGGTTCTTCGTGAATCGCCAGATTGAAATACTTCCCTGGCCGGCTCGCTCTCCGGATCTTTCGCCGATAGGAAACATGTGGTCCATGGTTGCTGAACGATTGAGCCAGATTACATCCCAAGTTGCCACACCAGATCAACTTTGGAAACGTGTGGAAGCTGCTTGGTTTTCTGTACCCCAAGAATACATCCAAAGTCTCTTTAAATCAATGCCGTGGCGTGTGGCAGCGGTGATCTCCAACAATGTCGGCTACTCTGGCTACTGATTCCTGAAGGAACCACACTTCACAGAAGTCTATAAATTTAATCATTTGATACTTGGCAGTATGTTAGCTACTAAATAAATTTTGTTTCGATATCTCTTGTCTTTCTTGGTGTTACAATTTGGGTGGCCAGCAGTGTATGTTGACGCAGAAATAAACACTGAATATGACTTCTCTAAATATAGAAGAGGAAAGATTAGCGATAAATTATCTTAATGATAATAAAAAGAAAGTATTAAACAGTGCGTTTAAGATGGGTTTGAGTCTTACTTCGGTGCTTTGAGGAGAAAGAACATCTTTTTAAGTTTTGAGCTAGATAGGTCGTTGCAGGAAGGGGAATTATTTTAGATGCCCCCGATCTCCTAAGGCCTTCATAGAATATTTATGAACTTGTTTACTGTTTACGTAATGAAATTATAGACATAGCTAGCAAGTCTTGCAACGAAAATGCCAAAAATTTTAAGCCTGGAAACGTTTTCAGTGCCAACTCCATCTACCACCATTTGGCGAGATTATCGAGTCTTTCACTCGACGTGTTCCGACTCTTGAAAATTACGCGGCTAAGGTCACCTGACAATAAATAAGTCTTCCCGTGTAGGGTAGAAGGGGTCTGTGACCGTTTGTCACTATACTCTAGCAGATACTCTAGTAAATTATCACACAGAGGCACACCAGCGAAATGTTCTTGCTAGCAGAAATGTAATATTTAATATTTAATTTGCTTCCAAAATGTAATATTTAATATTTAGTAATCTGTAAATGGCAACATTTAACATTTAATAGTTAGTAACGTGTAATTGGCTACACTTCTGGATATATCTAAATAGAATTATGCCGGTATTGCAGTTCTCTGTAACATATAATATTCCGTGCTTATAAATAAATAGTTTAAAAAGTTAAAAGTGCATCCTCATTATTTCATATGGTGTCAGGAGTGATTTCCTTTCAAAATGAAAAGTTTAAAACCACCAGAGCTGATAAAATTTGATGGAAATCTTGCTTCAAACTGCCAAAGATGGCTGCAGTCGTTCGAAATATATGAAATAGCCAGTGAATTACATAATAAAAAAGAGAAGGTAAGAGTTAATACTTTTCTTCATGTGATAGGAATTCGCGGTCTTGAAATATATAATAAATTTCATATAGAAGCTAAAGAAATTAAATTAAATGAAATTAAGACAAAATTTACGGAATATTGTATACTTAAGAAAAATATTACATATGAAAGACATTTATTCTGTACCAGAAATCAAACCGCGTCAGAAACCATAGATGAATATGTAGCTGACCTTTCGAAATGAAGCTAGAACATGCGAGTTTGCACAATTAACGGATAGTCTATTAAAGGATAAAATTGTTTGTGGTATTAAAAATGATGTAGAGGGAGCAAGATCGTTGCATGAAACAGAATTAACATTACAAAACGTTGTTGATACATGCAGATTTGCAGAAATAAGTGCACATCAAATGAAAATAATACAAGGTGAAGAAAATGTCGTAAACGTAGTGAAAAAGAAACAAAATAAACATAATAAGAATACATGCAAAGAAGTAAATACCGAGAGACAAGAGACAAAGGTATGTTCTAAATTTGGAACATCTCATGAGTATCGAAAGTATTCAGCGTATGCAAAAATCTGTCATAAGTATAAAAAGGCAAATCAATTCGCGAATCAGTGTAAAAGCTATAAAATAAAAAATGAAGCAATCAAGGTAAACGAAAAAGAGAAACAAATTAAATTAATAAACCATTACTCTGAGAAAGAGTTAGAACTTTATATACGTACATTAAACCTTAACTTGTCAGGACTGAGTGTTCTGTGCATACTTTTGGCGAACATATTTTTAACAGTATCAAAGTCCTGATCTCGAACAGGGAGCTGAATGCAGCTATGTTCTGTGGTAGAATAACTGTGGTTAAGTGGTAGAATAACTGCACGTAAGGAGGGTTTAAAATTACCCTTTTATTAAACTACTATTTACAGCCACTTCCCAACTCGGAAGGGATAATAGAAAATAATGACCGCACTTGGGTCTAAACTGAACAATCAAATAATTTAAAATAAAGTTAAGTAGAAAATTAAGAAGTCGTTGCTCTCAGAGCTATAAACGCGAGGTTGGCCTCTATTATAAACTATCAATGGCGTGTAGCAAGATTTGGCTAATACTAACGCACTTAGCTTACTTCAATAAGTATTAGATTAACAGCTCTAAGGCTTAGAATTTAAATACTAACTAGTCAGGTGGACGTCGAACAGAGCCGCAGTGATCTGAGACTAAAAGTTCTCTCACACTGAGAAGTTCCTCGCTAACCTTTAAATACAAAATTTGGCTCCACTTCAAATTAGCATAAAGCTGAAACGCGTGCTCATTCTAACAGGAAGTTGAAATAAGAGTTCACAGGATAGAGAAATTAATTTAAAACTTTGTTAGTTTAAACTAAAACCTTACAAACTCAGATAACAAAGAAGAGAAATGGATTGTTTACATCAGTGTAAATAAAAGTACACTAAATTTGCAGTTAGATACTGGAGCAATATGCAGTGTTATTTTTAAAAGCAAAGTGAAATTGCTAGATGTTCCGATAGAGAAGTCTGAATTAAAAGATTAGTTACGTTCTCTGGGAATAAAATGGATACTGTAGAAATTTGTACGCTGATTCAAGAATCTGATGAGAAAATTTATGAACTGAAGAAAGAAAGTGAATGTGATACTACACTACAGTGCTTAAAGAAATATATTCTCAGAGGTTGGTCAGAAAGGAAACATCAGCTGGAACTTTAAATCAAAGTATTTTGGGACTATAGAGATGAGTTGACAATGAAAATGACTTATTTTTCAAAGGAGGAAAGGTTATTATCCCTTTATCTATGCAAATAGAGTTTAATTTAATTCATGAAAGTCACTCTGGGATAGAAAAATGTAAGAAAAGAGCTGCAGATGTTTTGTTTTGGCCACTTTTGAACAAGCAGATAGAAGATAAAATTTTAAAATGTCCTATATGTAATGAATACCAGATTAAAAACATAAGAGTCTATGATACCGCATGAAGTTCCCAGTTTACCTTGGTATAAAGTTGAAACAGATTTATTTGAGATTAACAAAGATGTATAGTTCTTTTGTAGATTAATTACGTATTAATTGTATATTACTATTCCAACTCTTTGAAATCTCCAAATTTCCGGATATTCGAAGTCAGACAGTAATCAGTTATTATATGAAATCTCATTTTGCAAGATACGGCATACCATTGATAGTGATATCTGATAATGGACCTCAGTTTGCAAGTAAAAAATTTGCAAAGAAATGTCAATTTAAACATATAACGAGCAGTCCATACCGTCCACAGTCGAATGGATTAGCAGAGCGTTCAGGAAAAAATGGCGAAGAAATTGTTAAAGAAAGCTCAAACGGATCATGCTGATCCTTATTTAGCATTATTAGTTCATAGGAACACTTCAACTAATGAGATGTTAGGATCACCATCTCTACGACTTATAAGTTAAAAGAACAAGAACGATTCTTCCTACATCCAAAGAATTACTAAAACCTCAAGTCGTGAAAGACGTGAAAGAAAAAAAATCAACCAAAAAAGAACTAAGTCATTATGATCGTCACACAAAAACATTACTATCGCTAAGCATAGAAGATTGTGTTCGGGTATATCAAGGTAATCGCTAGAAACCAGCAGTTGTATAAGACGTCTAGATCATACTCGTATATACTGAGATCGGGAGGATCACTATTTAGAAGGAAAGAAAAGACATTAGAGACTCTAAAGAAAACAGTTCAGCTGTTGAAGAGAATATCAGAGGAACAGAACAAGGAGTCAATGCACAGAAAAATGTGTAAAAGGATATGATCCCAGATAATCTCAAGGCCAAAGTTTAGAAGATCAACTACCATACTCAGAAGGGATGATGAGCAAAAAACTAGAAACGGGAGAGTGATTAGAAAGCTGGCCAGGTATCTGGACTGCTTTTAGATTCTCCCCCCCCCCAAAAAAAAAGCCCGTTTGGGAGTAATATAAAATCTGAAAGCTTTTAGATTTTTTTCGTTTGTTTTTCCTTTTATTATTTCTTATTTTTATTTATTTTTGAATGTAGAATAAGATTCAAATTCTTGACAGTTTATACAAAATTATGTAGAGAATAAAGTATGCAATGAGGTAAAAATAAAGAAATAATTTTTACACGAGATGCAAGTATATATATCATCATTACATGATGGGTTAATGGTTTCTATTTACATTGCACATTTGTAAACTAACTTGAAAGCAATAATAATAATAGATAAAATAAGAAATGGAAACAACAAAAGAAAGAAAAATCTGAAAGGTTTCAGACTTTAAATTACGTCCAAAGGGGGGTGTTTTTTTAAACATTTTTTTGTGTTACCTTTATTTATTAAATATCATGTTCTTCGAACTTAAACTATAACATTCAGTTCAAGAGCAATATCGCAAAATATTTAAAATTAGCATATCTTTAGAATTTCCAATACACAGTCTCGCGCGCTGGAGTTAATTTTTTTTTCCGTACAACGTTGCCATTGCTCGCTTTGAAATCCTCAAGTTTGCTAATTAAATTCGTTAAAGTTTTACAAAATATGAAATCGATAATAAAACAAATTTCAAATTTCAAATTTGGGCTTCCAGATGCTCATATTCGGGTGGAAACGTTCAACATTCAAGGTTTGATGGCTCTACGTACCGTTCTTTTATCACAATGCGAGCAACATACATACATTTATGCAGATTCTTTATTATTTAATTTCTTTAAATGTAATACAGGGCTCTAATATTTAGTGGCAACTGTTTGAAAAGTGAACCGACATTTATAGTGAACCAAAGCAAAACGAAATTAATAGTCGTTCAGGGCAAATTGCCTCTTTGGACAAAAAAAAACTTTTGAACTCTTTAGAAAACGGGTGGAGGTGAATAAAAAAAATTAAGGCCGCGATTTTATGAGGCCAAGAAAGAGTGGGAGAGGATTATAGTATAATAAATATCCGGCGAAGAACTGCTGATTTTGTGCTACGCTAAACTGCAAAAATGCTTGTTTTCTCAGTCAGCAGATGATATATTTTGCATACCAATCATCATCAAGTCAAGTTAATCACTGGTCTCGAAGCACGACGTCACCACTTTAAGATTGCATACCAAACTTTAATCTTAAAAATGTTTCCTTAGGTCGAGTATTAATTATTATCTTATTTTGACCTTCTTAATTTAAATACACGTGCAATCTTTCGGTTGCTCTGAGGAAGCTGAGCAGATAAATTATAAACCCCATCTGGAATCCATCAGTTAGTAACGCAAATAATTTAATTAACGCAGATGATTGACATATCTGTAAAGCAGTTACGTATGTTTATATTAACGTTTTATTTATTTGCTTATTTATTTTTTTACAGCTGGCAATCGTATGTGATAACTTTCATTGGGGTAACTTGGGTTTTTAAAATAAATTTAATTGGATTACAGCAAAATTTTATTCTGCTCTCATACTTGAGATATTATTTTGTAAACAATTAAGTTGCAGTTAGAAGCAAATGATATTTATGTAATTTTTAAGAAGGAGAAAAGAAGTGTTATTAAAAAAATTCTTCTGTCCTGAAAAGCTACTTTTTAAAGAATCTACATTTACGCACAAACAAACTGGAACAGAAGAAAATCCAGCAAAATGGATTAAAAAAAATATGTGTTAGAAACTGATTTAATTCCTTCATTAATTTAAAGATAAAATCCCTTTATGCCCTAATTTAGAAGAATTCCGAGTCTCGTCTTCTCGAAATTGGGTTAAACGAGTTCAGGTGTTGCTGATTGCCAAATCTCACCACATAGCAATAGGATTGATAGATAAAATAAACCTACCTTTTTAACAGTCTGAATAGTTTAAAATGGCTCATCGCAAATTAAAGGCTATGATTTAACAAACCTTCATATTTTATGCGAAGCAAATTACTGTGTTTAAATTTTTATTAGATTAAAAAATTTTTTTTTTAAATCTGGAAGCTTTCAGGTTTCATATTACGCCCAAAGGGTTATTTTTTTAACGTTTTATGTGTTACCTTTATTTATTCAATATCATGTCCTTCGCACTTAAACCACATAAAATTCAATTCAACAGCAATACCACAAAATATTTAAAAACAGCATATGTTTAGAATTTCCGATAAACAGTCTCGCGCATTGGGGATAAAAATGTTTTTTTTTTCGTGCAGTGTTGCCATTGTTCGCTTTGATGAGAAATTCATTACAGTTTCACAAAATATGAAATAGATAATGAAACAAATTCGAAATTCAAAATTCGTTCTTCTAGGTGGCTATGTTCGGGTGGAGGATTACGTTATTCAAAACTGAATGGCTCTAGGTACCGTTGTTTTTTCCCAATGCGAGAAACATGCATACATTCATGCAGATTCTTCATTATTTAATTCCTTTAAATATGATACAGGGCGATAATATTTGGTGGGAACAATTTAAAATGTGATTCGCAGTTTATAGTGAAACGCCACAAAATGTCGTTATGAGACTAATAGCCCTTCTGGGCCCCTTTGGGCTAAAAAAATGATAAATAACTCTAGGAACACGAAAACTTAAATGTACGATTCTCTTGTAGGCAGTGTTAGGCTTATCGAAGACAGAGAATGTAGTAAATCAACTACGACGTCACCAGGATTCAAATTATGGATCCTCTAATTTCTAACTGGTTGCGCTAATCATTTGTATCATGAGAGCATACACGGGGAGAGTGCGATAATTCGTTGCACGCCCTTCTTTTAGGAATTTGGATTAGTTTTTACACTAACAGTAGAATTCAGTTTAGTAGAACAGTCCATTCGGCTAAATTAAGCATTAGTGTGAGTTTTTATTAAATTTAATTTAAATCGGCACAAAACTATGATTGAATATATTATTTTAAACCTCAGATTTTTATTTAATAATAACTGCAGTAAACTGAATTGCCCCTCTTGCATTTAAATTAACTGCAATTAAAAGTTGAATTTCGTCAATTATTCAGATTAGCATGCGCATTTTATATTTATTATTACGTTACTTCTTACTTAAATGAATGAAAGGTTGATTGTGACAAGTCTAGAATACGAAGGTCTTTTTTTTGGGGGGTGGGGAAAGGTGTAAAGTTCTGTGATATGTAGAATGGGTTCGAAAAAAAAGTTATCAAAATTCTGTGACTTGCTTAGATTGAAACTGCTTTGTTTCGACGAAAAGATTGATTGTAACGGTAACATAACTATTAAATTTTGTCGGATAAAAATTTTCGAATTTATGTACCTCTCCGAAGGGAAATTTGAAATATATGCCTCTATTATTAATATTTTTGTGGTATAAAATTTATCGTTCTGAAATTCGTATTTTAAAGCTTAGCATGCAATAATTGTCTTTATTAACATGCGTGAGTATATTCTAGAATTATTTGGGTATAAATCCCCCCCTTTTTTTAACTAGTTCGGGTACTGAAAAGACTTTTTTCACGTTTTTCCCTGAAGCCGTTATAAAAAAATATAAGTTTCGTATAATCATTTTAAAATGCTTGAAAATGATCAAAACCGTTACAATCTAGAAGTCTATCTTATTAGTCCAAAGGGATTTAGTCCCGAAGGACTATTACTTTCGTTTTGCGATTTTGCGTCGATTCACTCTGAATGCCCGTTTCACTTTTCAAATTGTTGCCACTAAATGTTATCGCTCTGCATTAAATTTTAAAAAATGAAAAATCTGCATAAATGTATGCATGTTTCTCGCATTGTGATAAAACCTAGAGCCATCGAATTTTGAATGACGTAATCCTACTGCGAATATGGGCATCTGGAAGCCCTAATTTTGAATTTGAAATTTGCTTTATTATCGATTTTATGTTTTGTAACATTTCAACGAATTTCTGATTAACAAACTAAATGATTTCAAAGCGAGCAATGGCAACACTGTACAAAAAAAGAAAAACATTTTTATCTCCAGCGCACGAGACTTACGGAAATTCTAAAGATATGTTCATTTTAAAATGATTTTGCGATATTGATTTTGAACTGAATTTTATGGTTTGAGTACGTAGTACATGATATTTAATAAAAAAAGGTAGCACACGAAACGTTAAAAAAACGCGCCTTTGGACGTAATTTAAAATCTGAAATTTTTCAGATTTTTTTTATGTTTTTTTAATTTATTTTTAATTTAGAATCATGGATCTGTGATTTTATTGAAAAGTTTAACCATGACCAAAATCCATGACCACTACATACAGTCTACCTTATATGATTTATTTTAAAAAAATTTCCTTTGATATAATTGACTTTTGGTGACTTCTTTTTCCCTGCTCGTTAAGAAAAGGTCCAGAAAGATTGGGAACCTCTAATCTAAATTTACTGAAAGATTTAAGGAGATTAAATTTAAAAAAAACTGCATTCTGATATACACTGAACTATCAATTTCGAAATAAATGGGACTGACTGCTGTAATTTGCGAAACAAAAATGAACTTGGTCTCAGTTAATTATTGGTGTTTTATACCTTAATACAGTGTTTTCAAGTTTATCAGCTTTCCACTGACACATGCTGAGAACCTTAAGAACTGCAATTATCGCAAATTCATGTATAGAAACCCTCCTCTAGGGCGATACATACTATTCTAGAAAATTTTGGTATTATGTTGCGGTAGTTTTCATAGAATAGTTTACCATATGTTCGAAAAATCCAAAACATTTCCAAATAAATTTATTTCAGTGATCAGAAATCATGCAACTTGTAATTTGCATCACAAAAGGAACTTTATGTAAAGGGAAAAAAAATTATAAAATGAGGAACTCGATTTACAAATTATCCAAAATACTGAAATGTAGATTGTGTGTTTTCTACATCAGACTTATATAGTGAGCCTGATGTAGTGAGATATGATTTCATAGTGATTCAAATATGATTTCATAGTGAAAATGATGATGCTACCAGCGTGTAAAGTAAATTAGCACCAGAATAATAAAACTTAATGTCCTGAATTGAAAAATATCCGAGATATTTGAACGAGTAGATATAAAAGTTGAAGAAGAAATAAATAATATGTAAAAGAATAGGAGGTGAGGTATTTCTTGGGATATCATTGAATAATTATGTTAACACGCCTTTGCATTATCTATGTATATCTTCAAAACAGGCTTCTTATAAAATATATACAACCTAATATTCATTATTTTGTTGAAGGAGTTTCTTGCAATATCATTCCTTTTATCTTTTCATACCAGCTTTTACTTGCCAAGTAGGGAGCAGCATGGGCGTCCACAAAAAATTTACCGGGGAGGGAAGAACAGTAAGAGAAAAAGAATTATACTAGTACACTTTTATTTAATTATTTAAGGGATTCACAAATAGATTATATAATACATTATTGCATCAACATCAACGCACACAAAATCCATCGATATGAAAATATTTTTTCACTTGAGTCCATAAGCTGAAAGCGCCCTAATTGTTCCCGCTCTGTGGGCTGCATGGCGAGAAAGACTTTAAATTTATCAGTCATAGGCATTTCTAACACTGAAGTTAATTTTTCATAAAATGTCCAGGAATACCTTTCCTAAAATATGATAACTCTTTTCACCGGTATTCTTTTAGATTCTCATATAGGTCCGCTCCCGAAAGACCTGTAGGCGTTGGTTTAATTTGAATTGGAGTAGATGTACTGCTTCAATAATCCATTTTATTATTTAGTTTTCGGCTATTTCAACTTTTATAAATTTTTCTTACTCCAGGTAAAGCAGTACTTTTTGTCGAGGAAGCTTTTCGTGGATCAAAAAATCCGACTGGCATTTATTTTAATGTAAGAGTAATCCGAAATTTTCTTATAACTCGTTATTTAATCAGTTGAGAAAGGTACGAAATGCTCAAGCATTTCATCTATTTAATCGTTCAAGCAGAAAATCACTTTTTAAATGGTAGAACTTTTCACTTCCAAATAATAACTTTCTTATGGCGTTTGGGAACATCATACAAGAATTATTTGAAAATACACATGTAGATTGTGAAAGAAATTGTAACAGAAAGTAGACGGGAGAATGACTGTCGCTTGTGTTGCAGGAAAAATAAATGGGAACTTAGTATATTAAAACAATTCTGTTTATAAATAAATATATTTAAATTAAAACTGTTAAGCATTATTTTACTGAATTATCTTTCACACTTCACTATTTTTTTAAATAATCTTTGATTTTATTTTCGTTATAGTATCTCGTGCACATTTCATATAGCAGAATAAGTCCAGTAACGCTGCCTGAAAAAATTTTATCGAGATTGTCTGGATCATATTTATCGCCATCTGGCATAAGAAGTATAAACATTGTTTTGGTTACTAGAGGAAAATAATGCAGCAGATGGGATAGTTAACATCGTTATACTGATCCTTTTCGTGGCAGTTGCTTTTCTAAGAGCTCCCATCTCTTATACTTTACTTTTATCTCTATAATACAAATATCCGCACTGAACATTACCTCTGATCAGAATACAAAATTGTCTGGAACATGAGAGCCGTCTTAGAGAGGGTTCACTGTATTTATCAAATAGCGGCATACTTTATGTGAAGTAAGTGTAGAGGAAAGTGACAAGCCAAATAAGTCATGATAGCATAACCGTTTTATTTTGTTTAAAACAGAACATGCTTTTAATACGTCAATCAACGTCATATAAACATTCAGCTGTTGCTAAGGGAAAACATGTGTTCTCAATCAAGCAGAATTTATGGCTTGGTTAAGTCGTTTTAATTCTGGGATAAGTGGATTTATATCCGATGAAGAACTTTCCGGAGAAGTGAAAGCAGGTATCAGGTGACGAAAGAATATTACCAAACTCAAGCTTATTAACATTTTGAGATGACCGAAATGGAAGTGGAAAGTTAATTATATCGTGAAGATAGATGCATTTGCATGAATTCATTTTCAGGAATTCCAGTAATACAATTTCTGATATTTAATGCATACTTTTCCATTTATTGTTTCATGTACTTATTATTAATTGATATAATTATCATCTAGTTATTGCTATCCAATTTAATTATAGATTATATCAGATGGTAACAAATGGTTGTTAATGAAGAAATCAAATAATTCGTAATTACTAAATATCATGTTGTCTATCACTTTTCTAAAAGCAGAGTGATGGATTAACATACTTATTAAGTTATTTCGGTTTCGTAAATGAGCACAACTAATGCCACTATCGTTTTCTTTCATCAAAGAAACTTCAAGAGGATTTTGCTCTTATGGGGAGAGGGGAGTCAAAAAAGTTAATCTGGCCTAGCTACGCTATGCCCTTGCCGGGATTCAAGCTCGAATTTACCTGTGATAGTTGGACGTGCTACTACTGACATCAAGAAGGGAATACCACTGACATCAAGAAAGGAGGCAGCACAGGGAATGCGTTAATTCTTATACGTTATTTGGAATAGTGGAAGAATAAGGATTTGAAGTATTAAGAATGATCTGTTGAAAATTTGCGACGTATAACGATATAGCAAGAGAAAAATTGCCGTCGTATTATTCCATCATAAATCAACAGCATATGGTGGCTTGTGCGTTTATTCAATAAAGAAAAATGTTAATTATTCAAGATGTAATCGTGAATTTTTTTCTGTTGGATTTCTTCTTCCTGCTTTCTTTTAGAGTGCTTAAAAAATTAAAATATTATAAACTCAATAAAATTAAAAAGAAGCTGCAGTCTGATCTTCCAATGCAGATTTTTAACACACGAAATAATTTTTAGGAAAAGAAGTACGATAGACAACGCATTCAAGACTTAGTTGCCTAGAAATTAAAAAAATGTAAAGTTTTATAGTATTTAAAATGAGCTACTTAAAATTACGAAATCCTACTGAAAAGCGCTTCAGTGTCAGTCCCTAAGATGGCGAAATAGCAAAACCCTAGTAAAAAAAATCTGATGTACACATCACATGACTTCCTTGCACGGAATATTAAATTATACGCATTTTGCATTTCATTTAAACTTATTGGATTGAATTAAATCTACTTCATCGATAGCGCATAAACCACAATAGAATAAATGCACTTTTTAAAATTCACTATATATGTTACCATAGCGACACTCTGGCGCTAGGTTCACTTAACAGCGTTACATCTCATTCATTTTATAACTCAGAATGCACAAAAATTATGTATATCATCTGAAGAATTATCTAATCGTTGCCACATGTTCTATTCAAATACTATAATAAATCTAAAACGATGTGTAAAAGAAATCAAACAAAAAAAAAAGTTTTTCACAGACGATTCAGTATTTCTCATTCAATTCTTTCAGTTCTCACTTCGCGACAAGGCAAAAATACATAAACACTCAAAATATCTAAATTAAAAATTACAAAGTAAATCTTAAACACTTATTTCCTCGAATAAATTTCAGAATGAATTAAGCATTTTTTAATTCGCAATAATAAAAGAAGGCATTATCTTTTGTTGTTGTGAAGCTTAGTTTTAATAGATTGGCAACAAATCCACTATTCTGCTAAGTTTCAAATGTAAACAAATATGGCTGCTATAATTAGTCTTAGCCGCACTTCAACAACTTTTAAATTGTTGATAATTCTACAAATATTGCATGCACTTTATTCTGTTCTTACGTACGGATGTCACGGAAAAATATTGTTAAATTGCATTCAATAGCGGTTAAAATGGATATATTTTCGTTCAAATATGAGACCCGAAATTTTTTCCGATTACAGTACTTCCTTTTTACTTCGTACAAGGAAGTAAAAATTGCTCTAATATTATTTCATTTCTAAAAACGCCGCTTGGAGATTTATGTATACTTATTTATGAATCGTTTTGCGCGCGAAGTGGAAACAAATACTTTCATCAAGTGGAAACGATACTTTCTGTTTGCTAGGGTACGAAACTTGTAAACGGAAAACGGTAATCATTTGAAAAAAGAAGTCATTAAGGCGTTAAAAAAAAAAAGAATCCTCTAATAGTTTTCTGCTAAGCAAGATCAAAATCTTTTATTTCTTTCTGGAGCATATGCAACCGATCTGCGGTTCATGGCATTTCGGCACCGCAATA